>CAEFZY010069419.1:0-46535 GCA_903066815.1 Brachyrhaphis roseni
GTTCACTTCTTCCAATGACTCCTAACGCGGGACTTTCTGGCTATATTTACTCATTATCTCTGTGAGCCCGGTAACAATGTGCAGTGCGAGCTTTGATTTGTTCTGTCGATAATGTGGTGACTATTTTTAATGTTTGCATCAGACATTCAACAAGTGCTCGCCGTGAATTTTGGATTTATTCCTCACTTCACAAGCTCATCGTTGCCACTTCATTTTTAATTTGTTTGAGGGAGGTCGCAGCACAGCACCACATGCCTGCTGCGGAAGCCTGGCATGTGGGAGTTCAGCCAGTCAGTCATGAATGCGCAGAATAGGCACTACTTTATGAAACGTTTAAAAAAAGTAGAGTACCGAGGTAAATTATTAACAAAATTGGTTTGTACAAGTCAGTGTGGCTTCGTTCTACATTGACCCACAATTTAAATTGTAAAAGCTAAACATGAGGTTTTGAAGCAAATGTTCCACTTTTTTTTTTTAACAATCTCTCTGTTATTGTTAATATTATTGTAGGCTTGTAAATTAGTTTGCAAGTATGTTTTTCTATAATGGTTAAATCTGACAGTAATTAACAGGTGTAAAGATTTTGGTTCACTTAACTGCTTCATTCATTGCACAGGTCCTGGAGGGCCACTGTCCTGCAACTTTTAGATGTGCCTCTGCTGCACCACACCTGAATAAAATAATTAGGTTATTAGCAAGGCTCTGGAGATCTTATCTACACAAGAAGGAGGTGATTAACCCATTTCATTTCAGTGTTTTGTACCTGTGGCACATCTAAAAACTGCAGGGCAGTGGCCCTCGAGGACTGGAGTTTGACACCCCTGATTCATTGTGTGCGGTCTATGGAAGTAAATATGTGCCATCAGGATTTGAATAAAAAATGTCTCTGAAATTTGAATGTTGTATATTTAGTGCTTACTCATTCAAATTTCAGAGACATTTTTTATTCAAATCCTGATGGCACATATTTACTTCCATACTATGGACATTTTTTATTCAAATCCTGTTGGCACATATTTACTTCCATACTATGGACATTTTTTATTCAAATCCTGATGGCACATATTTACTTCCATAGGTAAACCCCTGATGGGTGCAGATGTCAACATACAGACATAAAGGTTTCAATTTTTTCTTGGACTTTTATTTTTTGAGCATAATTCCTAAAATTGGGTTACATGCACAGATGCAGCAGTCTAAGCTGTCACTCATTCTAAAATAATTTTGCAGACATAAACGTTGGTGTAATTTCACTATTGAGGGTAGAACTGGAGAGACAGAGCACTGGTCTGGACTACACTGCATTGACCTAATCAGTACTTGATCATCTTACTGGGTTCACACAGTGAGACTCAATTACAGGCCGTTTAAAGATACAGGTGGTTTTGCAGATATGAACTAAATACACTGCACACAACTTGAAATTAAATTCAGCCTTTTCAAAATGCTCTCTCTCCAAGATATTCATCCAAAAGTTCAGGTTGAATGAAAATGTACTTCTCCCCATCATATGTATGTCTTTGAACAGTTTTAACTTGGCAATTTTATTTTACACTGGCAGATGTGGTGGAAACAGAGGGAGAAATAGTATCCCCAACACCAATGCTGGACAATAAAACAATTTCAGTAGTTTACCGAGAAACAGACAATGTAAGCAGCAATGATACATGTACAAGATGTAAAATAGATAGCAGTAGTGTCAATTTAGTTTTGCATTGTTTCCTGGTTGTAGTACTCAAACATATTTTCACTTTTAAATTTGATTTGTAAATCAACATATTTCTAGTTTAGAAAGTGACAATCCACAGAGTCTTGCAATGCCAAAGAGGGATTTAGTGTTGTTAGTTATCATCAAGGGTTTTTTATTTTTATTTTAATTTGTTCATTAGAACTACATTCTGTCTTAGAAAATAGACTTTTAATTTGAAATCACTCTGTGAAAGATATAGTCATAATTTTACCAAGATTCATGGAAAAGGTTCCACCAGAACAAGTTGGATTTAAGAATAAACGCGATAGAAAGGAGCCAGTCTAGTTTTAGCTTATTTTGTTTAGGCCTTTTTGAATATAATTTTTCAGGGATGTATGACCGCCGAATAGATTTGTGCTTGAGAAATGTTCTGTGTCGAAACAAGAATTTCTGTTTGGGATCTCGCTATAGCTTAGCCACAGCTAATGCTAACGTCAAACTTGCAACTAAGCAAAACTTCCTCTTCCAGCTTTAGTTAACAAAGCAAAGGTTTTCATGTAACCTCAAAATAGATTTTATAAGTGTCTAAATTGCTCGTTAATGCCTCTAGCACAAACAAGTTCTGTCATGTTTGGTGAAATAGACCCAGAGGAAGAGAGGCAGAGATGTAGGGTGGATGTTTAATAAAAATAATGATGATAAACATACAAACAGCCAGATGGACACAAAGCAGAAATAAAACTGTAGCCAGGAACACAAGGAGTGGCATAATGGGCAGAATAAACAGGATTAAGCTGGATTTAACAAGATTAAATGGAGAGATAACAGGAGGAACCAGCCAGGAGTGAAAGTAGCAGAAGTGTTTAGTACTGGGAGAGTGAGCGTCGGAACAAATGACCTGGGCTGATTAGCTAACTGATTTGTTTGCCGCACGGAGCAGTTAATGAAAATAAACCCCAAAACAACACGTTCCTGACAAATTCTTGTTTTTTTATATACTGAAAGACAACACAGATGACCAAACAGAGCTTAATCATTAAAAAAAAATACAGAATTAAACTTTTACTATGAATGAAGTAAATTTAAAAACACTGACAGCAAGACCTTTAGCTGTAGTTGTTTCAACTTAGTAAAATAAACATAATTTATGTTCATTGATCAAACTGGTATTCAATCAAGGCACTGCACATGATTTCCACATCATCTGTTTAATGGAGATGTTTTATATGAGTAATTGAAGGCAAATGAAAAGATGAGGTAAACTTTTCTATTCTTAGTAAAATATAACCTTCTGACCTTATAAGGAATTTTTTTGTTTGTTTGTTTGGTATAGCCAAGCATGTGCTGATATATTTTAACCTTTATAAGACTGAATCAACATGGCAGTATTGGCAAAGACATTGCACAATTTTAGAGTACTTTACTTGAAGGCCATTTCGATCAGAGGCCAGATTAGGTTGTATTTTTGGAAGCTATCCTTTGTCTGGATGGCTAATCCAGATTTTTATCTTATAACTAACTAGTGAACTCATCAGGTTCCATGTACTTCAAAAATTAAATTTATTGCTTATGAAGTAAAAATCACTTTCCTTCATGAGTCACTATTTCTTTTAACTGTCCCAGTCACATGATCTGCAGTATTGCTTTTTTGTTCTTTTTTTAATGTTCTTTATATTGTCCAAATGACCAATATATTGTCTTGTCCTCTAAGCAAATATACTTAATGGTGTTAACATTACATCTCATTAAGAAAACATGGTTCGTTCATCCACAAAGCATGTGGCTAAAAATTGAGCCTTCTCCCCCTCCGCTGCCTTTGAACTGCGTTGCACACTTCACGTGGCTGGCACAGGAATCTTATCCAGCCATTGATCTCGATAAACATTGGGCTGTTTGCCTCTTGGGTAAAGTCCTATAATCAAAGAGAGACCACAACCACAGGAAGATTAAATGAGAAAAATTTGCAGGGTTTTTAAAGGTCAGTCTCACTGTGTTAGAGCAGATTGGATTTAAGATTGGGGGAAAATGAACATTGTCTTATTTGCCTTACAAATAAGACTATTTGCCTTATTTGTAAGGCAAATTGTAAGGCAGTTATTTGCCTTACAAATGTATAACTTTGCAACATTTTGTCCAGATGCAACCACAAATTTCGATTGTATTTTAGGAGATGTTATGAGATAGACCAACACAAAGTAGTGCAATACTGCGAAGTGGAAACAACCAGAAACAGGGTTTCGGATTATTTAAATATCAAACTTGCGTCATGCATTCCTATTCAGCCCCCCAGATAATACTTTGTTTAAAAAAAAAACACACACACACACCCCCCCACACACACACACACACACATTTTTTCTGCAAATACTGTTGCAAGTCTTTTGGAGCATGACTTTACCAGCAAAAATTTATATTTTGCTTACGCTTTGCAAATTAGCCCAAGCTTTTCGAGACTGGATAGAGGAATGTCTCTGAATTTCAGTTTTCAATTGTTGCCTCAGGTACTTAACTGGATTTAGGTTAATACTTTAACTGGGCCATTAAAACACGTGATTCTGCTTTCTTCCACATTGTTTCATGGTGGGCCTGGCTGTATGTGAAGGTTCATTGTTATGATAAAAGGTGAACCTCTGCTCCCTTCCCAAGTGCAACCACTCATAATGCCTTTAAGCCAGTGGGACACATGGTGCTGCGAAATATTTATTTAGGAATATGTTCTTTTTCAGTTTGAATACTTAAAATGCAGAGAAATGTGCGATTATTAGTTTGTGTGGCTACCAACCATTAGAACCAATGCAAATAGCAAATCCTGCTGTTTTCAGACTCGCATAGAAAGCACATGTAATTGTCAGCTCCAACGTCTGAAGGAATGGTCAGCTCCATCCATATTCCTACCAAATATGACCACCATCACCGTTCATGCTGAAAAAAGGATCCTCAAAGCACGAGACTCCCCTAGAGATAACATGTATAACTGGGATAGTGTTGGCTAGCTGAAAGACTGGTCTCGTCTAGCCAAAGCCCATTCCTTCAAAGTTTTTCTTTCCTTTGCTCGAACGTAGCAACTTCAACGTGACTTCTTATGTCTTCCCTTTAACCAGTTCTTCTTGCCATCCTAGATCCTAGATCGCGGTTAGCCGTGATCGGTGGCGATTACGGCTAACCGCTGTCCTGTTGGTAGATTATCCAGCACGAGTTGTTGATTTCTGCAGCTCTGCCAGAGTAATTATGGGCCTCATGTTCTGATGGATGGCCGTGTCTTTGTATTTTTTTAATTTTATAATGATGGGGGTGACATGTTCAGAGCTTGGGATACTGATTTAGCCCAACACTGCGTTCAACTCCACCACAACTTTCTCCCATCTCGGCGTTTTCCTCTGTCTTCATGTTGCTGTTTGTTCGCTATTGTTATCCAACTTAAAACCCCTTTGCAGAAACACTAAAAATACACTGGAATTAAATTACTGGTGCCATTGTTAGTAGAGCAGAAAGTAGTCCTTTTATTACACAAAAGGACTATTTTCTGCTCTACCAACAATGTGACTATAAAAGTGAAGACAAATCCACAAACGGTGTATTGTTTTCCTTTCGGTTCATGGTATATGTTCAATTTTGTCATGCAAAATCTCCTAAAAATTTTAAGAAATGTTGTAGTCAATGTTTTCCAACAGATATCTTTGCTTGAATGTTATTTTTTTATAGTATTGAGGTTTTTCTACTTACAACAAACTGAAATATGTTTTTAGAAAGCAGTTTATTTGTTGTTTTTCATCATCTGACCTTTACGCGACTGTGACAGGTTAAATATGTCTGTGCTCTTCTCCTTTTCTTTACTTGGACAGGCATTGGGAAGTTCATCGCCTTGGACTTTGCACGGCGTGGGGCGCGGGTAATCCTAGCATGCCGAAGCGAGCCCCGTGGCACAGCCGCCCTTAATGAAATTAAGCAGACCACAGGAAACGCAGACGTCCACCTGCGCATTGTGGATCTCTCCTCCATGGACTCGGTCAGAGCATTCGCAAAGAGGATTCTGGAGGAGGAGAAAGCACTGCACATACTCGTGAACAATGCGGCCGTATCAGGTGACACAAACGTAGAATTGAGAATGCTTCCCACTGCTCAAGCGAAGGCCGTGTTTACTCCTGTCGGACTCCGCAATCCCAGTCCGGCAGCAGACTTTAACATTTGTAAATGTGGACCCAGAACCAACCCTTAGCAAAAGCAAGCTAGACTCTGCTTCACATGAGTTAGGCTTGTCTGTAAAGCAAAGAGTTGAGGACTAACTGGAACATGAATTCCCCCGGTCCCCCAAAGAGCCTCCTGCTTGTTAAGTACCATCTGTTAGGCATATGAAAGCAAAAAATATGCCGTTCCAAAGGCATTCCAAAAAAAGAGAAAGCCTGACCCTCACTTTTTTGGGAATAAATAAATCCACTCTGACAGCTATTTCTTTTTGTTTCAACTTGCCGTTGCAGAGTAACAGATTTTTTTTTTTTTCTGGTTAACAAGCGATGAGAGCGACTAAAGTAGCTCTCTGTGTCGCAACCTTGTGATGAGCGGCAGAGTTTAATGCTTTTCTTTTTCTCCACAGCATTCAGTTTGGCATTTTCTTACTGAATGACGAGCTGTGAGCGAGGCCCGAGTTTGGAAATGTTTATTGGCTGCTGCAGGAAATTCCATTGAAACTTATATTCAGTGTTAACAGAGGTTAAAAACAGAAAGACCACCATGCACACACACACGAGAAAATGATTTAATCAAGCAAAAGGACAGATAAGGCGAGTAATTATTGACAAAACAAGTTTGATGAGTTAAAGAAATCCATCAGTTAGACAAGATTATGATGCAGTCATGATTAGATTATCATGTAAACACTGACTGTATGTATATGTTAAATAAGATAAAGGCAGCATGATTAAATCAAATATTCTGAAGTTAGGGTCATACATAAACATAATGTTAGTGTCTTGGGTTGTTTTGGTGTTTTGATTGTCATTATGTTCCTTAGTTTTGCATTTTGATTACATCAGTCATGTTTCTACTCTAGCGGTTTTGGTTAATTATGTTTATTTACTCCTTGTGTCTCGTTATATGATACTCTTCTTAAGGGGAAATTTTATTATTTCCCCTGTTGCCTGTTCTCCATCACCCCTTGTGCCATTTTTTTCTCTCTCTCTCTCTCCCCTCAGCCTGCAGCCTGTTAGCCAGTCAGCCTGGTCTATTGTTTAAACATTCACACTGCCAGTATTTATTCACCTCTCTCTGTCTCTTAATTCCTTCTTGCTAGTTCATCCCATCAGATCATGTTAAATCTCATTAACAGGATCTGATGCATTTCCTGTGACTTCTCTGTTCTCCCTGCTTGGTTTTTGGTTCTGGGTTTTTGTGTTTTTGTTTTGCTCTGGCTCCCTGTGCTCCCTGCGACTTTTTTTATTTTTATTTATTTTTTTTTTTTTTGTCCATAATTTTTTTTCAGTAAACATTCATTTACGCGACGCCTCTGCCTTTCTGCATTTGGGTCCTAAATCACCACCACCAGAAACAACAACATGACACATAAACAAGATAAAATATTAAGTTGTAAAAAGCAGTATGTCTAAAATATGTAGCAGTACTTTTCACGATTAATAACATATATATGAAATATAAACAAACTCAAGTAAAATTTGCTAAAACTGAACTAAAAAAAGCAATTTATCAGGAATGATGAATGTGATGGATATTTCTTAAAAGAGTATAACATAATAAATGTATGAGTAAAACTTGTATTTTTTTTCTTCTGCATTTATCTTTACATCTGTTGATGGCAGGTTTGCCCAGACAGATGACCGAAGACGGGTTTGAGGCTTCCTTTGCCACCAACCATTTAGGACCATTTCTGCTCACGAATCTGCTGCTGGGTAAGGCCTGCGTGTTTTCTCTGTAACGACAGAGAAAGAGACACCAACTAATATTACACAGTTCATTTCCAGTGATTTGATCTCTCTTACATCATCCGAAACCTCTGCGTCTTTTCTCTCCAGACCTCATAAAGCGCTCAGCTCCGGCACGTATTGTCACCGTCAGTTCGCTGAACCACAAGAGGGGTAAAGTGGACTTCTCTCACTTTCATGGCCAGAACCTCGTGTACTGCATGGATCAAGTCTACAATCACACCAAACTGCATAACATCATCTGCACTAATGAGCTGGCACAAAGGTTACAGGGCACAGGTAAGGTTAAGTCCAATAAGGAGTTTGATGACAATGTTACTAGCAGCGACGCACTGATCCACTTTTCTCACATACTGATGCAGATATCCGAGGTTCAATATCAGCCAATACTGATCCGACACAGAAAAACAGCACTGAATTCACTCAGAATATATATTTTTTTAAACACACTCATAAATGCCCCAGTACAGCACATTTAAATATACCAATAACTTCACAAGAAGTACATGTAAAAAAATAAAAGAAAACCCAATTTTACTTTGTTCAGTCAGTGCAATTAGGAGTAAAACAGTCAAGGTAAATTAAATAAATAACAAAAACAAAAGGTTGACTACCTTGATTAAACATAAAAATGAAAACCTTCTTTCAAATGGTTCAGAAAGTGCAATTGGAAATTCTAAATATAATGAAAAATAATTCATAGAGCTAGATTGCATAGGTCTGCCCTTGCACTTTGTCACCAATACCCAATCTAGAGTCTTTTTTCAATATCGGGCCTGGTACAGATATTAATATGTGATCGGTGCATCTCTACTTGCTACTAATTTACTTGGAAATACAGAAAATCCTGGGTTAATACTTTAGCTTGAAATCACAATCTCAGTGTTTTACATTTTAAAAACTGACAGACACATAGTGGGATTAGCTCAAAAGATTTTCCCACTTTTCTTTTCCTGCTTGCTCAAAATTGGCTGAGATTATGCAGGAGGTTAGACTCCCAAACGTGGCCCCCTTCCTCATCTGAGATAAACCTTATGGATACCTTTCCGGCTCTTCTGAAACAGCAGTGAAGGAAAGCAGTGCAGCTCTCTTCAAACAGCATCTGGTAGGTCGTGGTTGCTACTAAACAAAAACCGTCAACAAATCAAGAAGCTCACTCCAGGAAGCGAAGGCATGCAACTGTGATTGGAAAAGCTTTTCAGTTGTTTATCCTTCTCACTTTAACATACACAAATTAAGAACTTGCATTTTGTTATTTAGGTGCATATTTAGTCTGGATACTAATAATAGTTGTTGGTGAAGAAGGGGTTCAGTGAGCAAGAAGAGAAGAATGATGGCTTAGTGCCATATGGAGACCTAAGATAAACAAAGTTGGAGAAAAAACAAGATTTTGGCCTGTAGTTTTTGTGTGTGTCAGAGCAAACGTCTCGAAAACTGGGGTAATTTCAGGGTGTATGTGCTGTACACTCACCAGGTCCAATAAATTCTACATTATTTAGAAGTGGATCATCCCAACACTCAGTTCCTCCATATTTCTGCTCATTTCCTGGTGTCTCATCACAAACTGAGTGTTTTTCAAACTTCTAGTAGCAGTGCACAGCCGTAGAAAGAACGTTTGGGAGACTATTCCAGAGAACCGACCGTTTTAAATTAGCTTTACCATTTCACAAGAAGCGTACATGAAATGGTATATTCAGTCAGAAGTACATATATTACTAACAACAACTGTCATTTCTCTACAACTTGCTAAATGACATTTAAGTAAACATTCATATGGGTTTGGCAATTTGTTAAGCTTGCATCTTTAATTTTGACCCTGTGAGAATCAGAGGAAATTCAGAAGGACTTCAGACTTGTGGAAGCTATTTCAATTTTAAAAACTTGCATTATTCTCCACATTTGTTAATACCCGAAAGAGGAATTGTTCATCTTTAACAACCAAAAATGAATGTGTTCTTGTCAACTCTTACCTTTTTACAAATTTGTAGTGGTCCAAGTCATTTTTTAATGTTTTCTCTTATGTCCCGACAGGTGTCACAGCCAACTCCGTCCATCCCGGCGTTGTCATGACGGAGGTGATGCGACACTATCCATTCTGGGTCCGTTACCCTTTTAACCTCATCGGTTTTTTCTTTTTTAAGGTAAGAGGGATGTTTATTGCTTCCATTCACAGTAACTCGCGCAAAAGGTTTTAAAAACACCAAACCGCTGCTTATTGTTCAAGTCTCATCCTGTTACATCAGGGTCTCGTAATCTGAGACAAGTCTGGTTTAGTGCATGTTCAAAGATGGAGTCAATCCAAAATGCATACATGAAATGAAAACCATGGGGTTCCATCTTTTGAAATATGTCCCATTGTAATTACATCCAGATCACATCTCCAAAAGCGCGCACACAGTTACTTGATCATATTTTGTTTCCTACAAACATTTAGAAATTGTGAAGATACGATCAGCGTCTTCCTCAAAACTCGTAAAGCGAAGGTTGCACATGGGATATCTGGAACGAATCAAGTTCAAGGGCAGCAGTCAATAATCAGAGAGAGCAAAGCAGAACTTTGACCGGCTGTAAAATTGCACAATTGATGTATGATGTTTGCACAAAGGAAACTTAGCAGAAAATTAGAAACAGGCAAGAAGAAAAGTGGAGAACATGAAGAGTGGAAATAAATGGGCTATTTACTCTAAGAGGTTATCCGCAGAGCAAGCAGAACAGATTTTCTTAGGAAATCAATTTAGCTTCATAAAGTCTATGAGACCCACTGAATAATCCTTCTTCAAAGAACATAGACTGTGTCATCCTTTACAACTCCTGTTGTTGTAAATGACTTTATATAAATTTCTGACCAAAGGGTCAGGCTAAGAAAAAGTAAAGAAAAAAATTAGTTTTCTTTCAATTTTATTTTATTTTTTTAACAATTTAGATGCAAAATTAAGACTTTTTTTCATTTTTTTATCTTTAAAATTCATAGGTGAAATATCTCATTTACTCTTTGTTGCGTAGTTACTTCAATTTCTCCATTTTTTTTAAGTTACAACTGCAAATTTCAAAGAGTATATGCTTTTTCTTTGAAAAAAATAAATAAATCTGACATTTTTATTCCCTGAATTTTACTCTGATGTTTTACACATCTCACCTGTTTTATTTTTCAGCTTTAAAACTTTCACATCTTTTTCTCTCCTCACAACTTCACACGAGCTCCTGGTAGCCCGCAGCGTAAGTCCCAATGCTTGGACTGTCCAATGTTACCAGGTGGAGACAAAAATCTCCACCTGGTATTAATTTTTTCCAGATGGACTTGAGCTGGTTAACTCAAGGAGAAAGTGTCCAAAAAAAGAAAACAATCCCAGTAGCTTCAGTGGCGTCAAACAAAACACGCAACCCAGATTTTCTAAGAAACAGCTGTGACGAAGGAAGTTTAGTCATATTTTTTTTAAAGGAGCCTCATAATATGAACGATAGCATGGACGTTAAACAAGCTGAGTTGGAAATAAATATCTTGGCTTTCAAGTGTTTCTGTATTTCTTTACTGCGTTCAAGGTTTTCTTCTAATTTATGAGGCGCTAACAGAAGACTTGCATCATCTACTCCCTCTGCTCATCGTATTTTTTCTCTAACCCATATTGTAAATCTGTTATTGTAAATATAATTTTGAAATGTAGATACATCCTTAGTTTTCTGGGGGGGGTTTTTTGGTTGTACTTTCTGTTTTATGAGTTATGCGTGCTAGTGTAGCAATAATTATTTGGTGTTTAGTGAGGGCTTAAATCAAACTGAGCAAAAAACAGCAATTTGTTTGTGTTTTCACTTGTTCCGGGCAAAATAATTTGAAGTTGTCCTCTTCTGTTGTGGGCTTAGCATCTTAAAGGAAGAGTTTTGACTCTTGTTTACAAAAAAATGCTCCAGTCACATCACAGTGGTTTGCGTCTGGGCGTGAGTTGAACTTCTACTGGCTCGTTGCTTTCTTTTCAAACAAGTCTGTTGTACATTAGCGAATCAGTTCAGGGTTTCCTGCTTGGTGACAAGAATAACTTCAGCTTCAGATGTTTTCACTTTTAGAATGCTTTGATTCACTCATCTCTGCAGAGGGGAAAAACGTTGTAATTTCTTATGTATCGCATGTGATTCTCGTATTGGTCCTTATCAACAGTAAATACTGAAGAAAAAAAAACTTGAGAAAATCAGCAAAAAGCTTTTCTGCGATTATTAAAAAATGCTTCCTCGCTAAAATGCTATTAAAGGTTTTACATTTTATTATTAGGAAGGGTGTACATCATTTTTGACATGCTACCTTTTAATAAAATGCACTAAAGATTATTTTTACTTTAAGAAGTGTCTGTATCAATTTCGTTTGAAAATGAACTTGACAGAATTAAAATAATTTCACTTGGAAACCTGAGAGGGGTATGCGTGATGTTGGGCCAACGCTAAATGTGGAAGAATATCACAATTATTTCATAACAAAGATCTAAGAAATTTTTTATTTAACATTTTAGGCAGCAGATCTATAATTGTGATTCTTTTTTTTTTTGCCCCCCAATAACATTTACACATAGCAAATTTTTTCACTGTCTGTGATTTTGCTCTGGAAAGGAAAGATTTCATGTTTTTTGTTTGTTTGTTTTAGCTACAGTTAAAAAAAAGACTTGGGTTTAAAATTGCAAAAAAAAAAAATGCATTAAAAGCAGTGGTCTTGAATAAAGTCATTCTTTTGTGGATCTGGATATACTCTAGGGCTCAGTGTGAAGCTGCAAAAGGAAATTGCCTTTTTTTTCCCTCAACTCTAAAGGTTCATGGTTGGAACTATTCATAAAGTCATCGGGGTTGACAAAAAATCTACTTCTGTTTGAAGAGAAGTTAGCCACCATCATATTTTACTGCAGGTGTGGTATTCTTTCAGTAAACTGCAGGTAGCAAATGGTTTAAGTTTTATTTCCTCCAAGCCTTTCATAAGTTTTTTATTTTTTTATTTTTATTATTATTATTATTATTATTATTATTATTAGTTTATTTTGCCCAGACATGTGAGACATGAGACTGACCAGTCTCAGGCAGGTTCTTAGCTTCAGGTTTACAGGAGTATATGTAATGTTCCTGTTGTCCCTTATTTTCTTCAATTACCAGTAACTGCCTTTTCATGTTGCGTAATGTCCCTTAAAACCTTGCAGATAGTAAATGTCATTTATCCAGAACAGCTTAACTTTAGTTCGGGTTCATCGGATTCTCGATGGAAACTCAAGAAGACTGAAAGCTGAAACCGAATGTATCCCAACAAAGTATTAGTGTAATAATTCCACACATTTGTGCCACATTTGGTTGTTTGCTGCACATGGACACTAACTCTCTGCCGCTATTGTCTCCCTCCACAGTCACCAGAAGAGGGCGCTGTCAGCCCGATCTACTGCGCAGTGTCCGAGGAGCTGGAAGGGGTGACTGGGAAATACTTTGACAGCGACTGCTCCCTGGTGCTTCCCGCCCCTTTAGCTCGAGACGCCGCGCTCGCTGTGAAGGACTTTGAGTTCTGCGAGAAGCTGACCTCAAAGCTCTAAAGCAGCTCCCTGATGAGGACTGAGAACCAGACAAACAAAAGTGAGATAAAGTGGGTCAGCTGGAACGTTTTCGATCAGTTTATCCACTATTTCCTGCCAAATGAACCGCAATGATTGTTTTATTAATACGTTAAATGGCCCAAGTTTTTCATGAGGTTACCTTCTTGTGCCTTGAAACCTTTGGCACATTTTTGCAACACGTCTCTCAAGAATTACTCCAGAACCTCAAAGGCATGATACAATCACTTCCCTTTATTGTTTGATTCATTTAGACACGACAAAACATTTATAGCATTCAGTGCTTTTTCTGAACAATTTACACGACTTTCCTCCCTCCGGCGCCCTTGGCCTCGCTATATGTCTGCAGAGACAGATTTAAGAGAGGAAGGTGGTCATGTAACACTTTTCTGATCAAGGAAGATTCAAGATGGCGCCAGTTACCTTTCTGACTCTGCTCCACTATTTCATGGATGATCTCTTCAAGTACCGGAGCCACGTGGTCCACCTGTCTGGGTAAAAGACGAACAGCTACCTCCAACGTCTTGTCCTGGAAACGACGCACAAGAAAAAAAAAAAGGTTAGAAAATAACTGACGTTTGTCACCCGGGCGTTGAGGACGACGCGGGCCGCGTGCTCACAGGATTTCCGTGGTGCTCCATCAGAGGAGCCTGCTGGATGGTGACCTCTTCGAACTGGCCGTCCTCTGACCGGGTCTCCATGTCTTTCTTACCGTTCTGCTGCTGACGCACAAGTGCAGAAAAAAATAATAAAGAATGAAAAAAAGAATTAAAAAATTTGAAGGTTAAAAGTGGTGTTGGGATAAAATAAAAAGAGAGAGAAATCTGAATTTGTTTTATCAATTAATTCTTCACTTTGTTTATTTAGTTAAGCAAACAGTAAAAAAAAAAAAAAAATTTCCAAATGGGACACATAATCGTACCAAGGTTTCAAAACCAATAGATGTCGCCCAGTAGTGGTAGAAATTTTGGCTGCCATCCCATTTTGTGCCTTTGCAGTTATGATTGTGTGACACCCAACTTTCTCGGGTATGAAAAGGAAACATCCACCACTGAAAGATCGACCATATCTCAAATTATACCCACTGGGGGGGAATTTGATACCTGCTTTGACAACCAATAATTATTATTTTTTTCCCTCTGTTTGCTGGACTGTATTTTATTCAGAACCAAAGTAAATGGAAATGGGTTGTAATATATTTTAAATAAACAAATACAAGAAAATAAACTGACATGCAATGGTTTAAATACATGAGTTGGTTCTTAAAGTAAGGAATGAGATTGTAATTTGACCTGGATTAAATCAGCTTTTCATGTGTCATCATGTACTTTTTATATTATGTTGTTTCTGAATAAATCAAGGTTTTAAAGCTGCCAGCCAGATCTTTATGTATATAATTTCCCACGCAGAACAACAAACCCTCTTCTGGCTCCCTATTTGTTTTTCCACTTGCCATAAAACATTAATTATGCAAAGCTAAATCTTTCCTTTCAAATACAAGCTCAGCTGATGGCTTGACATCACATCAGCTGTAACACAGCTAATAAGAGTTTGTCTTGGTAGTTGGACACAAATTCTTAAGAATCCTGGTCACACCCCAGGTGTAGCAAAAATGTTACTTTGCACATTTTGAACACACTGACTCTACTCTGAGACATGGTGGTGGCAGCATCATCCTGTGGGGATGCTTTTCTTTCAGCGTGAACAGATATGCTTGTTAGAATTGATAAGAAGATGGATGGAGCAAAAACACAAAGCAGTCAGTTTCTTTTCTTTAAATAAATAACTATTAGAGGTTGAAGTAGATATCTGACTGAGGCAGAGGTTCACCTTCCAGGCCGACAAAGTATCTTCATGTGTTAGAATAGCCTAGTCAAAGTTCAGAGCATGGACATGCACAGTTAGACACTAAGAGGTGCTAGAGCACCTGTATTTTTTTCCTCTGGACAAAAAAAGTGCCCTTCTGAATTTTTGTTGTTTTTGTTTCTACGGTTTTTACACCGGCCTGAGCCAGAATTTTAACGTATAAATACGGATTTTACCGTATTCAAAAGTTCTGGAAGCCACTGCTGTCGGTATTTTACCTTAAGTTAGAGATGGTTTTTTTCATGTTTTTTACAGTGTAGTATGTTAAAAGTTAGCTTAAAGCCAATATTACCAATGTCACATAAAACCCCTCACACACACATGCTGCGCCACTTGTCTCTCTCACTGTATATTAATTACTTAAAAGAAAAAAATGATTTCAAATGTGTCTTGTAGATGTAGTTATGACATTTGTTAAAATGGTCCCTGATAAATTATTTTACTGCAAATACAGTAAACAAGTTACCTCTGTCTCATAAACATTCATTTAAATACATAACTAAGGCAAAATGAGCTTGGTAATGTTATAATTTTGACACTACAAAAATAGCTTTAATAAAGTTGTGTACAGTTAAAGTGGGGCATGTTGATTAAGTTGGACTTTCTATGTGTAAAGATGATGATGTGATCATCAGAGTATTTTAATATCAGCAGAAAATCTTTTCAACAGTTCTCAGGGTTAGGGTTACATAATATATAACCATATATATGTGTATATATATACTGTATATAAAACTTATTTTGCACTCCTAAGGCAATTACTGGTTCCATGTGCCTCACAAGGTGCCCTTCTTCTCCACTTAAGCACCTGCCCTCCCAAAATGTCTGGGAGGTACCACTGGTTCAGAACTAAATCCATTTGAGAAGTGACAGCTACACACACACACACACACATATTCAGATACTCTCTATGTTAGAATGCAGTTGACACTAAATACATCTTGTATTAACTCTGTGTACTATTCAGTGATGTTCTATTTGTTATTGTACACATGTCTGTTGTTATGGTTTCTCGGTTCGGTTCTGCTTTTTTCTCTTAATGCGGGTGTAGAAACAGACTAGGGTGTTCTCTGGTATTCTCTCTATCCTTCTTTCTCTCCACTATTCCTGCCACATTTCTCCATTCCTGATTCATCTCCCGGTCCCATTACATTTGGAATAAACCAAAAGTAATTTCTAGGAAAGTTTTTGTTTTCCTGTCACTTTTTCTTTATGAACTACTTTGTATATGTTTGTCGTGTCTGTCATTTCTTTCTCTTAAGTTTACAAAAGGACTGTAAAATGGAAAATCGGTTGACAAATGCTACTGTCATGAACAGAAAGAAATAAGTGGTGTGTGGAAAAAAGAAATCGTGTTATATTAATTCTCTAAAAATGTTCAGTTTCGAACCTAAATTTACCCATTTTCAGGCCATTTTGTCAGAAATTGAGCTTTCACTGAAAGATTAAATAATTCCAAAATCTAAACTTTCAACTCAAAAAATACTAACATATTAACCTTTTATTATAAACGCTACTGATTAACATTCTGTAATCAGTTTGACCCGAGCTGAGTACCTTCATCGTCAATATCTCCTTGGGGCTGAAGAAGGTGATGTGTCCCTCCGTCCTCTCTACCACTAGAGCCAGCAGGCACACCAGCACCACGCAACCCGCCACCGCTCCACGCATGCTCATCCTCCTCTCGCCTGCACACACGTACACGCGCACACCTTTACGCTGCCCATCAGTTCGCTCGTTGGTGCGCGGTGCATCGACAGGGACTGACAACAGAGTCGGAGCGAGCGGCGGGCGGCCCTGGGGGGGCCAGCCGGGCTGCAAGCAGAACTTGGTGAATGCTTGAGAGAATGATGTGACAGTGAAAGCAGGTCAGCAATCGACAAGAGGTGCAAGGAAAACTAAAACTGATAAAAGCAGAGAGAAGGACGCAAGAGGCCTGCTTATGTAAGGGAAACGTTGGCCAACAGATAAAGGAGATAAAAGGCAGGGAGAACGGACAGAGATCAGAAGGCTTTCTGTGGGGGCAGAACAACAAATGGCTCAGCAGATAAGATGGACAAGGAGCTGAAGGGAGTAAGGGATACTTACAACAGCGAGAGATATCTGCACTGATCATGAGCGGACGGGAAGCGGCCAAAGAGCAAAAGTGCCAGGTGTCAGAAGAAAGGAGCGTGAGGGGAAACCCTTAGAGAGAGGGAAGCGGAGGAAGCCGTGAGTTACTCACGTGCTGTGTCAGCCTTGGTCAGTTGTTTGGGGAAGTGTTGGTTAAGATGAGCAGGGCTCCACCGGTCTGAGCCTCAGCCTGTCCCGGTCAGCCTTTATATCGTGACTTCTCCAGATCCCAAAAGCTCTGTTGCTGGCCTCTCTCACATCCGCTCCTCAACGAGCTCCTTCAAGGACTCTCCTCCTGGCTCCTGGAAACACAGACGTGACTCTGGAATCTGGCTTTTTAGTTTTATTAGGGTAATAACTTCACCGGGCTGTTTGTCAGAATGACAGATCAGCACACATATATTGTCAGCAGGGGATAAGATTAGTTTACATCCCTCTCCACTGTGCATTATTTCACTTAAAACACACGAGCACATTCAAGATTTCTCAAATTAATTTATTATTGCTTGTCCATTACATCAATGAACCAACTCAGAATGTGTCTTAAAGACATACTAATGTGTCTTACAGTTTCTTTTGGGTCAAATAGCTGAAAGACAGAAAGCCAGGGGACAATCTGTCCAAGGAGGTCAGTCATAAATTATCTTCTCCAAGTTATTATCAGACACCGAGCGGCATTTATAACCCGCCTGCAACGGGTGCTTGCGCACATACAGACCCCTGTATATCCGTTACTGGGGAGTTTCAGGACTCTGAAGAGCTTTATTGATGTTTTCCGAAATATGACACTCGACTGTTTTCCTGCATGGCGGCAAAATGGTACTGAGGATCTGCAGGAAGGAGGAACGTCCAGTTGAAAATAGTTTTGTTGTTGTATTTGGCGAGTCAAGTGTACAGCTTTATGCGTCTTCTGTTGTACTTTTTATGACGCCGACAACAGGACAGAGAAATCATTGTGACATTCCTCCATCTCTCAGCATCAGAATATTGTGTTATTTTGTGTTTATTTGTGTTTTCCTCTGCCCAGGGTGCAATGATTACGCAACGAACAATGTTAATGAATTTAGAAAACAAGAACTGGGAGTGCAAGTTTGAATTCATGGTGGGGGGTTTTCTCTCCTCCACACAAGACCAACCTTACACACAGATGCTTCAATATTTAAATATTTGACTGAAAAAACCACTTGATTTTAGTTTCGATCACCAAGCTTCTGATACAGTTCTGACTGTACTATATTTGACCAAATTCAGTCAGTATTGGTAAAGTTCATTTAAACTGTGCACTTTCCTGAGACTGGAAGCTGTTTAAAACACCACCTTCATTTTTCACATTGAATCAAGTTTCATCTACCAATGGACTGAGAGCAACTAGGGAGGAGTAATTATTGTAACGTTTATCAATATTATGAATAGAAATTCAAAATTTGTTTAATCATGACAAGAAATTTGAGTTTTTGTAAAAATGATAAATTCCCAATAATGTTTGAAAATCTCTTAAATTTACAGTATCATCTGAACTGACAGTATTTTTCCATTTTGAATTCATTGGGAGCTTCAGTAAATATTGATAAATTTGAAAATATTGTTAAATTCATTTACTATGAGCAGTTTAGCTATAAGATCCCTCCTTATTTGTGTAACTGATGCCCTGAAGAAGCCTATTTCAAATGGATTTGTTTTTTTGGAGGAGAATTTGTGATTTGTGTTTGCAGCAACAACAGCTATACAGCTGCCTAAAAAGGACCTTATATAAACTTTTTTATTAACAGTTTTATTGTATCATAATAAATACCACTATATATGTTGATAAGATTTTAAGAACATATCATCCATCACTTCTGCCAGCTGTAAAAAAGTTCCAGAAACTCAACAGAAATTAGCAGCTGGAGAAGCAGAAGAGTTTATTTTTTGACAGTCATCACTCTTTTAAACCCAAGAGCACTGTATCAATTATTTACACATAGGTTGATGTTTCAAGCCTTTATTACTGTTAACTATGATTATTTTTCTTATCTAAAAACATGAAAATTACACATAGAGTATCACATCAGGCCAAAAAACAAGAAATGAGACCCCAAATAAGGTTCTGCCTTTATCCTCATGTAGTACTGGACCAGGTCTGCCTCTAAGGCATAAAAAAAAACATTAAAGTGAATTTGAGTTTATTCAAATTTATGAAACAATATTGTTTTTTCCCAAAAAGAAAATATACATGATTAGATAAAAGATATCCATGATAATTTTGTTATTATAGTACTATTACTGTTGAATCTTGGAGAAAATATAGGAATCTCGCGGTGTTGTGCAGATCTCGCGGTGTTTCAAGCACGTTGCAACGTGCCTGAAACTTCTACGCCGTCTCTTTCCTCAGAGGTGAAGAAGCAGAGCAGACACGCATTGCGTGGTTCTGCTAATACCGTGATAAAAATGGTGAGTTTAGGGCGATAAATATGCTGGCAGTAAGATAACAGATAAAGCAGTCATGGCATATTTTTCAATTGTTTATGTTTCACGGGAATGTTCGCTTATATTTGTGCGTTTATCGCAGCACAGTTGAAGGCCTTCTGTAGCGTTGAGGCGCGGTTAGCCACCTCTGCTTAATATTAGCAACTAAACTTGTTTAATTATTACCAGGACAGGTGTACATCACTTGGGAGAAATATATGTGTAACTTTATTAGTTGCACCACTTCAGACAAAAGTATGTATGTGCTCTCACTTAACATTTTGAGTTTTAGTTGGGCTGTTAGCAGAAGCTAGCAAGTAGCATCTTGCAGAGGGCCTAGACCAACACGTGGGTTAGTCAGGAGGACTATTAGGTTACATAGATGGATATGCTATTCAGTCTATTAGACATTTAAACTGTATAAAAGCTAATCATTGTTCTATTTAAGTTATTCTTTAATACTGAAATTGAAAAACTCAGTATTTTAATATCAGATTGGTAACCACGTGTGGACTTGTAAACACTTCCGCTGTTTGGATAGTTTCCCCAGTCCTGCTGTCAATGTTGAGTTTAGTCGTTCAATCTCGTAAATCTCCATTCTGCAGGTTTTGCTACATGTGTTGTTCGAGCATGCGGCAGGCTACGCGCTGTTCGCCGTCAAAGAGGTGGAGGAGATCGGCATGCTGCTGCCTCAGGTGAGTGTGTGTTTTCTGTGGCGCGGTGTTCCTTACATGAGCTAGACTCACTCAGTGTGTGTGTTTGACAGGTGGAAGAGAGCGTGTTGAGTCTGGGGAAGTTCAACAGCATGGTGAGCCTGGCCGCCTTCTTCCCCTTCAAGTCTGCTCAGGCTGCCCTGGAGAACATGAACGCCATCTCTGAAGGTTTGTGTGTTACAGCTGCTGCAGGGGAATGAAGGATATCCTCGGCAGAGCTGCACCAATTAGACTGCTCAGGCTGATTTTTGTCAATTAGACCTGCTGAGGCAGTTTCCCTTTAAAAACTCACCCAGATCTGACCTTTTATTCTCAGATATTTTCCTACGAGTTCCATAATAAACTGAATTCTTTAAAGATTAAGTGAGAAACTTTTTTTTCTCGGAAGAGTTTTTGCTGTGCTAGTGGCTCGCTTTTTTTTTTTTTTGCGATAGTAAGCTGACAGGAAAGAGGGCGAAGAGAGGGGGAAAGACAAAGGTCGCCGGGACGTCCGCGTCGAGGACTAAGGCCTCCAAACGTGGGGCGTGCTAACCCCCTGCGCCACCACAGCACGCCCCAGAGAAGCTTAATTATAAAGTAGATTCCCTCTCATTTCTGAAATCTCACCCCTGCTAAAGGTGCAGTTTGATGTAAAATTTACTTTTTTCTTAGCTTTATATCATGTTATGTTATTCCCTTATAAAATAAAACATCTGGAATGTTGCCTTGATTCTTTCTTGCGTTGTTTGAGAAATCCTTTAATCTCCCTTGGCAACCATTCAGCTATTCAAGATGTTTGTTGGACCTAGCACCGCCTTTGACATGCAGCTCTTCTTTAGAGGTGTGGTTTCCAAGTTTCCGCCTGACTAATCGGAAGCTCCTTCAGACTAGCCAGCAACAATCAGCAGATACCTGGTGGAACTGCTCATCTGCTGAGCTCATATGAGCAACTCCTCAGTATAATGCTGGTTGAAAACATTGTTAAAGGGTTAATAGAGGCATGTTGTGACTTTCTGAAGGTGGGGTTTCATAAAGAGCATTAGTTTTTAAAGAGACAGGCCCAATTTCACTGGTGTGAAAATCTGCCAATAACCAATCAGTGTCTTGGTTCATCTCTGCTCCTCAGCTGTAATGATGCACTTTAATCTGTCAATCCACTGAATTATTGTGATGACAGCCTAATATTAACACTGAACATCTGAGGAAAGCAACTTTAGTTACACTTTTTTGCTATGTGGTTAATGTTTGTCGGGATTCGATTGGCTCAAGAATTGGATGTTTTTGTTTGTGTGCAGGTGTGGTTCATGCAGACCTCAAGCTGTTCTTGGAGACAAACCTTCCTCTGTCTGGAAAGAAGAAGGCGGTTTTGGGGGTTTCCGATGCCAAAATCGGAGCTGCTCTTCAGGAGGAATTCAGTATTTCCATACAGACTGGAGGTGCAGTGGCTGAGATAACCAGAGGTGAGAACACAACCAAAAAATGGCAAGTTTGGAACGAAGGTGAAAGCAGATTCTTATTTTTAGGTGGCCTGTTGTGATGCATCCTTATCCTGAAACTCATGAAGGTTTATACTGAAAATCTGAACAGCCACAAGACGATTTCACTTTGTCTTACCTGTCGGTGAAACGTCTCAACTCGTCCTTCATTCCGACAGGTGTGCGCCTGCACTTCCACTCCCTGGTGAAGGGTCTGACGGCACTGGCCGCCTCCAAGGCCCAGCTGGGTCTGGGTCACAGCTACTCCAGAGCCAAGGTCAAGTTTAACGTCAATCGGGCCGACAACATGATCATCCAGTCCATCGCTCTGCTGGACCAGCTCGACAAAGACATCAACACGTTCTCCATGCGAGTCCGGTGGGTTTATGGTGAAAATCCACCAATTGACTAATCATGATGAATGAGTTATTGAAAAAATCGTCAACTAATTTAGTAATTGGTTACTCGTTAACTGGAGAGACTCAGAAAAGGTAATTTTCTAAAATATAAGCACACACCAGTAATTAAGCCAAAACTGTACAAAAAAATATACAATCAAGGTTTCCCTGGTGGTTGGGCGCTAGCAGCCCGTCGTGTTTTTGAGTTAAATTTTTTTTTAAAGTTGACAAGAAATTTGAAAATATCACTTTATAATTATGCGTTGTTGAAATATTCAGAGATTAATACCTGAACAGGAACTATAAAGTCTTTAAAAATGCAAACATTTTAAAAAAACTTTAATAAATAAACAATGCTTAGCCTGCTGGGGGCACAAGTAAAGCCTGGTGGCCCGCCAGGCTTATAACACACTGTACATTTTTACATTTAAGATCAAAAAAAAATCTTTCAGTAAATATGTTCTACCAACATCTCCTCCAGCTTCATAGTAAAGTGATTCTGTTTTGCATTTTGGGAAATAAAAATGCATTTACTTTTTTTTAAGTAAATTTTCATATTTTTTATGTATTTCTACTGTATAAAAAAGGCTTAAGTGGTTAAACAAAAAAAAACACAACAGAATTTTCTATCACAGAATAATTGATTTATTAAAATAATTGTTAGTTACAGCCCTGGTTTTGATTAAGTTTGTGTTTCCTGAGCTTTTCACAGAACTGCATAATCATGATCTTTTGTTTGATTCTATAAGTTTTCACACCTAGTCCTCCTTATGCTTACCACAGACTGTGCATCAGATTACTGTCTGTATAGAAATGGGAGGTACAAAAATCTCTTCCAACACTGGTGCAGTGCTGGCTAACGTCTGGTAAGGCAGCTTTGTTGGGCGAGACATCTTGCATGAAGGTGTAGCTGGTTAGTCATAGGTTTATTTATACTATTGTGCTGGATGTTTTTTGTTTATATTTGTTGTTTTTTTTGGCAGTGAGTGGTATGGCTACCACTTCCCGGAGCTGATCAAAATCGTGACGGAGAACTCGATGTACTGCCGCCTGGCTCAGCTCATCGGCAACAGGAAGGAGCTGTCGGAGGAGAGTCTGGAGAGCCTGGAGGAAGTGGTGATGGACAGTGCCAAGGCTCAGGCCATCCTGGACGCGTCTCGTTCCTCAATGGGTGAGCGAACTGCCGCCTGAATCTGAGCGTGACCCACACCAGAGCGCTGGTGAAGGTTGGGCAGCTGTGGCGTTAATTGGGGCCCAATAAATCAATCATGGGCGCTGTTAAAGAAGAGAAGCTTGTATGGAAAATGATGTGTAGTTTCCAGATTTTTTTATTTTTATTTTTATCAAGTAGTTAAAAGGGTTTGGCATGCAGCTCTATTGAGGCCTCTTTACTTTGCATCGCTGTAGTAACAAATGGAGCACGGGTTACGACTTTCCCAAAATTATTACAGTTTTTAAAAAATAATTTCAAAATAAGGATGAGCTGTGTGGCAAAACTCAGCTTCTAGTATTGAGTCTGGGGTCTGAGTAAATGTGCATGCCACACCTTTCAGTTTCAAAAAAGGTTTAAAAATTTTTTTACCTTTTTTATTTTTAGCATAGTATAGAGTATGGTGTGTAAGATTCCAGTAGACGGGACAAAATGTGTTAAATTTATCGAGCCCCTTTTTTGCCCACCTTGGACCCCCAGTCGTCCTTGGTGCCGAACACAGGGGGGCAGAGAGAGTCTCTCATAAACCTGTAGTGAAGGCTCCAATCCTCACTGCGGATCCTGTCGGGAGAAACAACCTCGACGTAAAGATAGTATTACTGCTGAAAACATTGGGTTTTTCCTCTTAACGTCTCCTGATTGTCTTCCCTCATCCTCCTCAGGTATGGACATTTCACCCATCGACCTGATCAACATCGAGAGGTTCTCGAACCGCGTGGTGTCCCTGGCCGCCTACAGACTGGAGCTGCAGGAGTACCTCCGGTCTAAAATGAGCCTGGTGGCACCAAACCTGGCAGCCCTGATCGGAGAAGTGGTGAGCACAAGATGAAATCCGCGCCCAATGGTGCGTGGGACCGATGATGTTCTACCAAAATCTGTCAATCCCCTGAATCTCTGTGATGAGAAATAAATCTGGTGCTGATGGTCCTGAAAATATATGCAGAGCTTGACTTAACTCTTAAACTTTGAGCTTTTCAGCAAAGTCAAAATCTTCTTACGTTTCTTTTTTCCTTAGGTTGGAGCCCGACTGATCTCCCACGCCGGGAGTTTAACCAACCTGGCCAAGTACCCGGCCTCCACCGTTCAGATCCTGGGAGCGGAGAAGGCCCTGTTCAGGTACTGGGGCGCCCCCTCCCTGCTGGGGGGAGACGTGGCTGCAGTGATGGCAGGGTGGGGCCGGAGCAGAGCAGGGTGACCGGAGGAGCTCTTTCCTCCTCGGAGTGATCCCGCTCACTCTAACGCACCCCACAGTCTGAGCAGCCACTGCAGCGCCGAGGTAGAACACCGACGAGCTCTGAAGAAGATAGTTGCTTCTGCTGTAAAGAGGGTTATGAAAACAGATGCTTACAGAAACCCCAGTCATTTTTTAGCTTCTAGTCTTTAAACGCGGTTTAATTTGTTTTTTAAGTAGTTTAAAGGTCTGATCTGGACAAAGCTAACTATTCAAAGATAAACACCTGGCTCAGTTCTTGGCTGAGTCAAAATATTTATGTTTTACTTTTATCATAGTTTTTAGACATTTAAAATGTTAAAATCAAACCAACTAATATAAATTCATTGCACAGGAAGGTCTAGATATCTAATTTTATGGCAGATTTGTCCAATTGTTGATTATTGATAAGGACCGGTAGATACAATTTTTTTTTGGAGCTGTTATGAAACCTTTGAGAGGTTATTATTTTATAATGTGTTGACTGTCCACAAGAGGGCGTTGCTCAGCTGCTGAGAAGCGTTTGCATTTTAGCTCTAAAGTGGTCCCTGCTTGCACAGCTTTGAGTAGGCAGAACATTTAAAGGGTTAAACTCTAGAGAGAGCTCCTAATAACAATACCAGAGTTTTTTATTTCTCTTCTTGTTTTTCATTTTTCTTTCTAATATTGCATATTTTCCAGTAAGCAGCTCGCATGGTTTCTGCCAGTCGTGTCAAAAAGCACCTGCGTCTTCCCACAGAGCTCTGAAGACACGAGGCAACACACCCAAATACGGCCTCATCTTCCACTCCACCTTCATCGGGCGCGCCGCTGCCAAGAACAAAGGCCGCATCTCCAGATACCTGGCCAACAAATGCACCATCGCTTCACGCATCGACTGCTTCTCCGGTGAGCGACTGTGCAGTGCCGCTTTGTCGTAAACGCAGCGGCGACCGCAATGATGCTTTCATTTTTCGTCAACAGCATTCATCCGTCAGGTTGATGTTGAGATGTGACTTTCTGAGCAGGGCTGCGTGCGCTCTGCAGAACGTTAAACCTGCTTCAATCCCTGCATTGATTATTTCTTATGCTGCCTTCCAGAGCTCCCGACCAGCGTGTTTGGAGACAAACTGCGTGAACAGGTGGAGGAGCGTCTGTCCTTCTACGAGACCGGAGAGGTTCCACGGAAAAATGTGGATGTCATGAAGGAGGCTGTGAAAGAGGTGAGTTTTCTAACTTCTCAATAAGTTTATAAATCCTTGGAGACTAGCATAGCTTTAATTTTAAAGTCACCTTCATATCTAAACGATGCTGTAAATGATGATAAATTATCCCCCTGATATCACGGTGAGGGCATAAACTGATTTAATGAGCCTGATGCAGCATTTCCAGTGCATTCGGAGATGATCCGATGTGGCATTGCTGATTTTAACAGTTTCTGTTCCTCCCACTCCTCAGGCTACCGACGTAGCAGCTGAAATCAAGCGGAAACTGGAGAAGAAGGAAAAGAAACGCAAGAAGCGTGAGAAGAAGCTGCAGGAACTCTCAGAAAACGGGGAAACGAACGGCGAAGCTGAGGTGAGCTGTTTTTAGTGTTTTTCTTGCCCTTGCTGCATGTTTCGATTTGAGACTCGGCCCGCTTTTGTGGTCCATTCTCAGTGTACAACATGCAACATCAACTTCTGACTCCGAACCATTGGCTGGTCCTTATTAATGGGCTTGATCACTGAAGAGAGTCAAACAATTACAATTAATCAGAACAGAAAATCTAGTAACCACCAGAATTAAAAATACATTTTAACAATCACTAAAACGTTACATTTTTTCCCTTTTAAGGAGGAGAATGGAGAAGTTGACACGCCTGTAGTGAAGAAGAAAAAGAAAAGACAAGCCGCAGAGGAGGCCGTGGAGACTCCAGTCAAGAAAAGGAAACGAAAGAGCGAAACGTTGGCGGCAGAGGAAACTGAAGAACTTCCAGAACCAGTAATGTCTGAGAAAAAGAAGAAGAAGAAGAAAAAGGAGGCGGATTAGTGACAAAGACTTTCTATTTGTGTACAGTTTTATTTTGTACTTAACCGACGTTAGTTTTATGGAGAATAAATGCTTATGAATGTGTCATAATTCCATGTGTAAATATATTTTGTATCAAAGTGAGGAAGCATTTGGCGCCCCCAGCCTTAAGAACCAGATATCCCTGCTAATCTGTGAGGTTGTGTGAGGTCCTAAGAGTATCCTAAATTACTCTTTGGATTTTGAACCGAATTATGTGGAATATCCCGATGTCATGTAATTTAACAGCGGACTCATGAAAACATTTCCAGTAAAGCACATGCCTGAAACGTAAAGCTTCCACAGGTTTATTCTGTACTACGTAACAGAATCAGTCCTGTGTTTTTGTAGTTTTGTTTCTAGAAAGGTGTCTGATTTCTGATTAATTGCCAGCAAATGAACTACCAGTGTTAAGTCCAGAAATTCCCTGATCAGGAATTTTTCAGTGAATCTTGTTTGAAAATCCCTCCAAATTGCGCTTTGTCAAGATGCCTTGAAATTTTGTGATATTTTTGTAATAAAATGTATGTCAAAAGCCCGTGTGTTTTAAAGTGTCACTGAGAATATAAGTATCACTTCCACTGTGACAAAACCGAAAACTACAGCAGGCTGTTAATGTTAAATATTATCATTGGATAACATTCCTTGAGTGATGAGGCTGAAGTGGAAGCTTAGGAGGAATAACTGGAACAATTTATACATACAAATATGAAACAGTTCCCTGATCTGCAGAGAGGCCAGAAGGTGGCGCTTTGGTGTTTCAAACAATGAATTTAGTAACTAAACTGCACCTGGTCTGGTTGCTTCCTGGTAAAGGTCATTGGCTGACATGATGCCATCACCTAAACGTTCTCCCTCTCCTTTTCATTTCCACGAACATGGAAAGAATTTTTTATTTTTGCAAATTTAAGTCAACAAATCTTAAATGTTCAGCTTGGGCTAACTGTAAATCATAAACTCCTTTCCATCAGTTTTCCACAGGTAAATCTGTAAGTGTAACCATCAAAAGCCAAATAAACTCATTTTAAAACTCAAAACGCACATTTCACTTTACGCTGACCTAGAAGAAGAGCTGTTGAATATAGTCATTTCCGACTATGAGAGCTCATTCATTTTGCAGCATTTTTCTGTTTGATAATAAATTAAGGAACAAAAAAAAATATCAGAAAACCTCACCTGCACAGAGAGACCCCACATTCAGGAATAAAAATGGAAACTGATCTTCCCAGACGAAAGATTGGCTAAAACAAAAACTGATTTATACTGACCTACATTGTCATGGAGACAGCTTTCTCTGATGTACATTTTCATGTTTTTCTTGTTTACAGTCCCAGAAATTCAAGCTTGGTGTCTGTGTATATGACAGCAATTATAAACTTTTGATATTACCGTCTTTAAATAAAGGTACAACCAACAAATGAATTTTGTGCATGGGTTAGCAGACCTTCTCACAAAACAAGTTTCTCTGTGGTAATGGGTAGCACAGATCGATAGGACGCCGTACATCTATGCAGTTATTTGAACTATTTTTAAAAATCTGTGTTGAGATCAATTGCAATAAGTTGTACTTTAAATCTCACGAATATGACGAGGCAGATGAACGAGCCTTCCGCCAGCGCCTGAACGCACCACACCACAGGTTTGCAGTTTTTGAGGATTGGGGTGCCTGGAGAAAGAAAGCCTCGAAAAACCACAAATGGACACAAGATGTAACGTTGTATAATTTTAAGTAGATTAAAATAAATGTTTCTATTTTTTACCTAATGCCATTTGAATCCTGAAACATAAGAGGCTGCGTGTGGATGAAGGTGGTGGGGAATCGAGTTCAACCAAACTTGTAAATATTAATGCCAGATCACTAAGAACTGTTAATAACTTTTAATTTGGACAACAAGGATTAAAATGACATCAAATCCAAGGCTTGGCTGATCAAACCAGCCAACAAGTAAGAATTCAGGAATGAGAGACAAATGGAAAGAAACTGGGAGAAAGAAGAGAAGTCAAGCTATTAAAGTCACCCTAAGTATAAGGATTCACAGATGCGGGCGCCCAAAGTTACAAAAACATAGTTGTTGTTTTTCCCAAAATAATAATAATAAAAAAGGCCTTTTGCTTTGAAAATGATGCGTATAATCTATGTACACCATTCTCAGTTTATGGTTGCAAACAAAGAAAAATCACATCACAAGATGCTTGTGTTCAAGTATATTCACCAACTTTATCTCCATGGTTTAGCATTCTCATCGTTCCACTTTCTTTCTTTTTTTTTTCTTTTTTTTTTGAAATAAAATGTCCTTCAAAATAAAAACAATGCAGAAAACCACATTTTATGTCCTACCAATACATATATACTGTATAAATACATAAATATATTTTACATACAACAGCCATAAATTTGAAAAGGGGGATATACAGAGCAAAGGGCGGGGGAGGATGGTAGTGTGTGTGTATTTTAGCTTGTGTTGTAAAAACGCTTCTGTCCCTCTACGATCGCGCGACATCGACCCGTGTGTGTGTGTGTGTCCGCACACACACTCTCTCTCTCTCTGCAGAAGCAACCGTCTCAGTTGGCCCAGTAAGGGGAGCTGCCGTAGCTCGACTTGTTGACTTGGCTCTTCTGCTGCAGGCTGCTGGACTGACCACGCTGGCTCGGCCCGCCCTGAGGGACAAACCGTCTGACTGTTAACCAAACAAATAAATAATAACCTAAAAGGACATTTTTATGTTTGTTCTGCTGGAATACCTAATAAAACAAATCTTTATACATCAATTTAACAGCTTTTTTTAAAAAAATTTTTAAGTGGTTTAAATGTATTGTAACACATTTTCTGATTCTACTTTGTGTGTGTTTGGTGCAGCAGCCCATCTTTTTCCAACGACCCAGGATTTTTTTCCCCCCCACAAATTCCAATCAAGTTGAACCTTAACAGGCCAAGGAGCCATTTTTGCTTTAACTCCTGGTATTTTTATTTTTTTTATCCCCTACAAATGATTACCCTTATATTTATTAATACCTACCATGTAAAATTATGTTCAAATTAAAGAAACAACATTTTAATGATTATATTAAAACAAATTGCAGAAAATAGAATAGAATGTTAAAAATTTGTGGAATATTTAAGGTGAAAAATAAAAATAAAAAACTTCATTGTTTTTTCACTCATGAAAATGCATGACTAGCGTCATTTGGTTTTGAAGATGCTTAAAAAAAAAGAAGCTCCAACCAACTTCTTACACTACTTGTAGTACTGTATGTATACAGTATTGTGATGTAATGTGTCAACATGAAGTTGTGCCATCTTGACTCCTGTGTAAAAATTACTCAGTTTAATATTCTTACTAATGCTACTACATTAGAGATTTGTATATTTTTAAACTTTTCCATCACTACTTTTGTAAGGATCACTTTAACTCTCTCCCCATCACACAGTGTAAAACATTATCTGGCCAATCTGAACTCTAGAAACACAAATAGTGGACTGGTGGGGGAAAAAAAAAATCCACATTTTTCCAAAAGTTAAGCCTACAAAACCTAAAAATTCAGTTAATCTAAATCGATTTATCGGCAGGCTCAACCCTGATTATTGCCTTGTGTGACATCGCCAGAGGCATGTGGGCGTGAAAACTCACTGGGAGAGCAGAATACAGCTTAATTCAATTATTATTTGCAACAAAATGACAAATAAATAGAAAAACAAGACCTATATTTTATCTGGAGTGAGGTTAGTCGATTTTACAGAAAGCTTGTAAAACCATAATGATTTGAAAAGCGCCCATCAAAAGCTCACCTGTCCGTCCTGAGCGAGGTGGTGGTGCAGCAGTTGTGAGTGTGGTTGCTGGTGAGGCAGGATGTGGAGGAATGGGGCGGGTGCATAGCCTCCAGGAGCTGCTCCGGGGTTCAGCGGTCCGGGACCCCCTAGGGCCGACGGCAAGCTGAACGGAGGAGGGGTCCCTGCATGGAACGCCTGCTTATCGAAAGACTGCGGGCGGATTAAAGGAAGGAAGTGGTCAGTAAAAAAACAAAAAAAAAAAACGGGGTGATGGGAAGTGGAGTTCAGGCGGCCTGACCTGGGTCTTATTGTAAACACTTCCACTGATGTCTGGCACGCCGGAGTTACTGGATGTCACTGAGACACCTGGAGTGAACACAGGAGAGGCGCTTGCATCTCAGGAACTGAATGGATGTGATCGTTTTTCATTCCATCTTACCTTTTCCAGGCCCTGCAGCAGCAGATTTGGCTTGTGCCTGTGAAGAGGAGTTGTAACCTTTACTGTACTCTACTCCCGCTGGCCCTGCTGTCAGCTCCTCATAACCTGTAAGCAAAGACGCGCGTCGAAAATGACAAAAACGGTCAGATTTGAGAGTTCTTGTTGTACGACGGGGGAACTCTGCGAAACGCGACACGGACCTGAGCTGAAGGCGTGCTGGCCGTAACCGCTGGGCTGCTGCTGCGCCTGCTGCTGAAAGGGGCTGGCCGAGGGGTTGCCCAGGCCCAGGCTCATGCTGTGCTGCTTCGCCGAGGCCGGCCCGGGGCCTCCGGGCGGAACGAACATGGTGGGGCCGTACTGGAAGGCGGCGGCGCCGGGCACGCCGGGGTAGTACGGCAGGCCCGTGTAGCTGTAGCCCGGCGGCAGAAAGGCCTGCTGGCTGCTGTGGTGCTGTGGCTGGGCCGGTGGCTGTGCCTGGGGGGGCTGAGGCTGCGCCTGGCTCTGACCTTGGCTTTGGGCCTGGGGAGGCTGGGGGGCTGCCAGGCTGGTAGGGGGCGCTGGGGAGGTGGAGTCGTTCCGGGGAAACTTTGTGACGTCACCTGACCACGGGGGGAGGGAGGAGAGATTTTCTGTGAGCAGACGCCGGTTTGAAAGATTATAGAAGGAATCAAACAAGAGAACCAGGAGGAGCTTCACCTGAATAGGGGTTGTTGGTTAGACTCCCATCTCTGCCAGAGAGAGCTGCTGTGGGTCCAGGGAATGTGATTCCATAGTAATCCTGCAGAGAGGGCTAAAGGAGCAGGACACACACACACACACACACACACACAGTTGTGTAACTGTCAAAAAAAACCACATAAGCAGAACTGAATCGATTAATCATGATTAATCAACTATTGAAATAATTGTCAATATACAGTAGTAATCGATTAACTGTTAACTGCTTTCCCCCCCCCCCGAGTAGACACAAATATAGACAATTAGCCCAGAAGAACAACACACTCAGAGCAGTAATTAAGCCAAAACGGTGCAAAAAGTGCACATATATGTCTTATTTTCTTGAACTTTAACAATCTAGATAATCTAATATTTTCAATACACGACAGAATCCTGGCTACATGCCTCTTTAAAAGGCCAGCACTGGATAGTTTAATTGACGTTCGCTTAAATGATTACAGGCAGTTTATATCTTACAACTTATGCTAAAGTCAAATGAGTTTCCATTCTGGAAAACACACTAAAATGGGAAGATGAAATGAGTTTCACCTCTGTTTGTATACACTGAGTACTTATAATAGTCAACACCATATATTCTGTCTCCAATCACAAGCCGTCCCTTTAACATGCGTGTCTTACCATTGGCAGTCTAGACTGGAGCATATGGAGGTCTTCATAGCCGTAAATCTGCTGTGAAAAGAAAAAAAAAAAACCTGTCAGTTGCACAATCTACAAAACGGACGACAAAAATTCTGAAAATATAAATTATTTCTAGGTAAACACTATCAAACTCGAGATTGCAGCGTAAAATTTGATTGATGGTTTTAAATTGAGTGTTTGGTAGTTTCTGAAATTATACCACTCTTGTTGATGCAATGTATTTATGCTTATGTGAAGATATTCAGTTGTACCAACATTATTGAACACGGACATCAAACTTGTTTTACCTGTATTATATAAAAATTAACAAATGCTTGTAAAAAAAAACAAAAAAAAACAAACACCATTTAAGTAGCTCAACAGAACTAATAGGGCGTAGGGTGGCGTCTCCAAATTAAACACAAAATGCCACTTTCAGTGACTGCCAGTTTTCTCCACAACAATCATCTTTAACACTTAATGGAGGATCTTTTTGCTTTTGCAACCTGCTGAAAACATGTTTACTACCCAGAGCCCAACTTCTGGCCACAGCCCTCCATTAACATCCTTGGAGTTTCACAAGACTTCCTGGCTGTTGATTTAATCCATCAGCTTCAGGTTTGCAAAGCAAAGCTGATAGAGCGTCACCAAGCGAGCACCACAGAACTGGGGGTTCAGAAGTTGTGTACATCTTTCAGTTCAAGCGTGGAGGAGCCCGCGCTCCTCCACCAAGACTTCCTGCAGGTGTTTTCCCTTCAGTCGAGAGTATCTGACCACCTGCCTCGGCAGGAAGCTGTTGGCAGTTGATAGCTTCCTGTTTTTGCCGCCAGGTGAGGAACGCACTCTTCGTTTAATTTTAAACTTTAGAAGTGCACTTCCAAAAGCAGGGCCTCTCTCATTGTTTTTTTTATAATCCTCCTCTTTTCTACAAGGCAGTGTGATCTCTTCTGTGAAATTTTAAGACCATCTTGACTTAGTCATATTTTACAACCATCAACATTCCAGGTATTTGAAGTGATCTATTTTACACAATTCAAATAAAGAAGACCTTCATTGGTTCTATCGAATGTACCCGAGGCAAATCTGATTTGCAAATGTGTGGTCCTATGATAAATCTTATCAATGGGGTTGAATAATTTTGAGACTCCAGCAGTCATTGAATGCATAATATACTGTTGAAAAATTTTAAAAAAAACCCTCTCGTGATAGTTTTATGTAATTATTAACACTGATTCAGAGTGAAATGTTTGTTGCAAACAGATTTGAAAAGTTGTCAATAAACTTAATTTGCATTGGGAGTTGAATACTTTAAGGTGCTGTAATCTAGTTACCTTCACTCACTCCCTGTGATTAGGGCCACAACTAACCACTATTTTAGTTATCGATTCATCTATTGACTATTCTAACAATTAACAGGTGTACGTTTGATTGTTTGTAGCAATGGCTGTATCTACAGCTAAAAAATACTTCTAACATCAACATGTGAAACACTCAGTGTTTTCCGGGTGACTTAACATCAGTCCAGCATAGGGGTAATCTGTCGATTATTGATTATTTTTGGATAGCAAGAGGTGTTTAACATGAGATTTTTATACAGAATATGAACTTTGTAAAGCTAGAAATAGGCCTCTTGTGGCGTTTTGGGTTGAACCTATTTACAGCTAAAGGCTTTTTTCTTCTGTGCAAAATGTTATATTTTGCACAGTGGTGACTTAATATCTTCTCTGAATATGTTCTTCTCGAGGCAATTGGCCTTTTTTGGGTCTGTATGCTGCAGTTAACAATTAATCAATGACTAACCTACTGGCCGTTCATTTCAGCCCGACTTCTGCTGATCCACTTACCGGGTAAGCGGGCAGCAGGCCCCCTGGTCCCATTATATACTGGTTTGGTAGTAGAGGAGGCACTCCCTGGGAAAGATTGGGAGGAGTTTTGCCTATCAACACACAAGACACAGAAATGATGCATCCAACTGGAAAGTGATTCAAAATTCCCCGCTGTTCCAGTGGCGTCCATCTACCAGTGGAGGAGAGCAGCGCCGTGGTCCTCGGCGCGGAGAGGTTGGACACGGCGGTGGCTCCATTGGAGCCGAGTCCCAGCGCCGTGCTGGTGGCGATGGCGGCGGCCGAGTGGAATCCACTGGTGCCGGTGAGGCCGCCGACCGTGCTGCTCATGTTGCTGCCCATGCTGGGCATGTTGGCCAGGTGGCTGATGCTGCTACTGTTGCTGCTGTTGTGGGCTGAGTGGAGCGATGAGTTTGTGGGCTGTGAAGATGTGTAAGAGCTGGACGAGGGAGCGAGGGAGCTCACGTTGCTGCTGTCCACACTCGTATACTGTCCAACATTAAAAAAAAAAAAAAAAAAACGAAGCACAGGCAACATTCAAAGTGAGGCAAGTAATCCATCCTGTGTGTGAACATCATCTATGTTGTGTTTCAAGGCTTTCCGAGATTTAAAATGTACATTTCTTGATTCAATTTGGCTTGTTTTTAAAGTATAAATTAAAAAGTTCCCAATAACTTTAGAGGAGTGGTCTGGCTTGAAATGTGGAATTGCTAAAAAGAGATTGATGGATTAAAGAATAGATGGAGAGAAGCTGAAAAAATGGACATTAGGAACGAATAGATTAATGGATAAATAGACAGATGGATGGATGTCAAGACATAGAAAGATGGAGGGTAGGCCTATCACAATAATTTGTCATCTCAAGGATCAATAAAATGTTATTTTGTATAGATCACTTAACTCTGGAACTGGAAGATGTTTTAAATATCCAAACTAAAAACACGACAACCCAAAACAATAAATAAAACGGAAATAATAATAATAACCACTTAGAAGCAAAAGTGGTTATGATGTCTCTCTGAACCAAATTGCCTGTCAAAACATATTAATAATCAGAATGGAAATTATTGAGCTCATTTGAACTTTATTATGTGATTAATTAATTGATTAATTGCGAAAGGCCTACTGGAGGAATGAAACAGAAATACAGACATTGGAATGGAGCAATAATTGAATGGATGAATGGACACGACCTTCAGACTATGAAACAGATAAAGTAGTTCAGAGAAAGAGACTTTTTTTTTTTTCCCCTTTTCTCCTTCCACAAATTTCTTCTTCCATAGTGATCCAGATCTGGAAAATACCTAAATCTAATCCCTGTCAGGGCAGAAACCCAGATCATTTTGCATTGATATTAGTTTCGATGCAGCCCCAGCAGGTACTCACAGTGAGAGAACTTGATCCCAGAGCTGAAACCGAGGAATGGCTGCTGACATGGCTGTTGGGGGGGAAATGAAAAAACAAAGGAAAGTTGAACTCAGGATGCGATTATGCAACTTCTATAAATCTTTAACAAAAAACACAAAGTTGGTGGAGCTCTTCTAAAGTTACGACACTTCAGGCGAGACTTGAACGACCTGTTGAGCGAGTTCAGCTGGTTAGCTGACGGCAGGTCCTGTGTTAGGCTGGAGAGCGTGGTGGAGCTGTGTGGGGGCAGGGTGGGGGTCAAGTGGGAGGACGCTGAGGGACCGTTGGTGTTGATGTTCACAGACGGCGATTCTGGCTTTGGCGTGGAAGAAGTCGATGATGCTGAGAAACACAGAAAGAACTTGTGTGCAGCTAACTGATAACATAAACGCACCTCTTCTATCCTAACAGCTAATAATAAAGCAGTGGTGGGCAACTCACTGTCTAGAGCAGCTGAAGTTCTCACACCATTCAGACCATTCTGACAAAAAATTGCAGTTTTAGGTTAGTTGATTGCCAATTGGTAAGAACCATGACAGCATCCTTTAAAAAGGGAAGATAAGCTGGCCTGCTTACCATCACCGGCCCCGTTGGCTCCTTGCTCTGGGAAAAAGCAAGCCGCGTGTGAGGGGGCATTGTACCTTCGTAACTCCCCCCTACTGAGGAGAAGTGGGAGGAGGTAGAAGGTGCAGAAGATGAGGCGGTTGAGGTCGCTGAGGTGGACGACGGAGGGTTAGCGGGGCTGTTTGTCCCCAACGATGGCGTGAGGCTTGGCATAGCCGCGCTGGAGGAGTGATACACCGGTTCAGACGACGAGAGGGGCGAAGGGAGGGCGACTGAGAGAGAGCTGCCCAGCGACTCACTGAAAAACACACACATTGCAAGAAGTGTTGCACCGTTCGCAGTTCAGAAACGGAGAGGGAAAAAAAAGGATGCTTTATTAAAACAGTAAATGCTTCTCTGGCGGGTTTTTGTACGCTTTGACATTTTCGTCGCATTGCAATCACCAATTTGTATGTAACTTCGAGAAAATACACTGAAATACAACCTGACAACATTTAAATTTTTTAACTAACTTTTATGATTGTGGTTTAATTGCTTGTAGAAAAGTGTTATTGCATTTTCAGTTAAGTAGTAGTTTATTAACAGCAACCATTCCTTTAACATATCCAAAGAAAATAAGACAATCCAGTGGAACATCACTGGGGCTGAAACTATTAATCAGATTAATAGCGATGAATCGATTGTTGAAATCATCATTCATTTATTAGTCGATCAATTGTTAACTGGAGTGTATACAAACTCAAAAAAGGACATTTTGCAGTAATCGAGGCAAAACTGTAGAAAAATATAAATATTTTACATTTAAGATAAAAAAAAATAATAATAATTATAATTATTGTATTAAGGGACCTTTTGTTATCCAGGTATAAATTGATTAATATAAAACAGTCAACAGATTAGCCCTACACTGTATTGATGCAAAGTCAAGCAGAATGGGCTGAGCTTTTCACATGCTGATGTTGTATTTGACCAAGCATGCACTTGTTGCATTTTAGGCAAAAATGTTTTGTCTTTTTTTAAAAAGGAACTGCATAGTTTGTATATTTGCATCTAATACTTCTGATATTGTATAAAAAGCTTACGTGGCTAAATAAAAAACTTGCAGAATGTGCCAATTTTTTCTTTAATAGTCAGAATAATCAGTTGTTAAAACAATCAAAACCATCACAACTCTTCAACTTGCCAATCTCAGCAGTAATACACCTAATCAACATCAGTAAGATCACCTCTTGTACAAAATGTGAACTATTTTTTAAATTATTTTAATAAGACGCATTTAGTCAGAAGGCGGCAGTACCTGAGAGGTTTTGAGTACAGACTTGTGTGGCTTTGGGTCCCTGGTCCTGATGCAGGTGGTGCTGGGGCGGGAGCCGGCGTGGATTCCCGGGACACTGCGCTCACACAGTTGTCCACGACCCCAAACTCTGGCAGTGCCGACTCTGAACCAAAGTCCAGAGCTCCAAACTGGAGGTTTAGCCCTGGAACATCAGCTGAGCCTGGCATTTCTACTGCTGTGGATGGGATCTGCCAGAGAGAAGGCAACACATTCATACATGTCACCGCCTCCTTAAAGCTTTAACAGCAGGCCCTTTTTCTCCCGGTGCATCACTGTCACTCCTACCTTCGATGTAGGAGGTATCCTTCGTTTTGGGCCTTTGAGCTGCCCCCGCTGTTGCTGCGGCGTGCTGCTCCCGTGGGAGTCCAGCCCCGGACTGGGAGCGCCAGGCTTAGCACCAGCAGCAGCCGTCACCGGGCCGGCCTGTGCTGGCGTGCTGATGTGTTGGGGAGCAGGCGAGGCTGAAGCAGGGGCTGCTTGCTGCTGCATGGGTGGACTGGGCTGGCGTGCCAGAGGCAAGGAGGGGCCACTGTGCCTCTGAACCAGCTGGCTCAGTACAAGAGAAGGCTCTGGCTGCAGCCCAAATTCACCTGCAAACAAAAGCAGGGAAGAAGGAATAACAAAATGCATATTTACTTTAGGGCTGAAACTATTTATCGTGATTAATCGATTATTGAATTAATCGTCAACAACTTTGGCGATCGATTAATTGTTAACTGGAATATACAGATTCAAGAAAAGGCCAATAGCTGGAAGAACAACACATTCAGAACAATTAAGCCAAACCAGTACAATAAATTTATGCATTTTGCATTTAAGATAAAATAAAATAAAAAACATTAAATTGTCAGTAAATATCTTCTATCCAGAACTTCTCAGATGGGACTGTTAAAGCTTTACCTTTCTCGTACATAAAGAAAAAAATATCTCCTATAAAGCAACTTTTGCTATTATTATTTGGTTAGTATAGAAAATAGTCAACATTAGTCCTACACTGTACTGAAGTTGAGTCAAGCAGAAAACAAGAGCTTTTCACAAGAGGTGATCTTACTGATGTTAGGCAAAAATGCAAACATCAATGTTTGCCTAAAATTGAAGAGTTGTGATGCATTTTAGGCAATGCATTTTTGCCTAAAATGCATTGATGTTTGAGGTATTTTTTAGCTGCAAATGCATCTTTTGCTACAAATGATGATGCATACAATGCTGTTATTGTATTTTAGCCAATAAAATTTTCATGTTCTTATTTAAAAAATGACTTAAAGTATTAGATGCATCTCTAAATATATTTCTTATATTGTATATCAAAGGCTTAAATGGAAAATCTGCAGAACGTGGCAACAACTTCATCAGTTTAATCGATTAATCATCAGAATGACTGTCCAAATAATCGGTAACTAAAATAATGGCTATTCGATTGTCAGAATAAGCAAGAACCAAAATAATTGTTTTCAGATTAACTGATTAATCGACAAACAATCATTAGTTTCAGCCATAGTTCACAGACTGCCAAACTGTCTAGGGTGTACGCCGCCTCTCGCGCAGCATCGATAGATGTACTCGCCACGAAAACATCTAGACCACTTACGACTGAACTGCGAGGACAAGGATGCGCTGTTGGACTCTGAAGCTTTCATGTCCCAGCTCGAGGATGATGGCGGCGGTACTGGCGCTCCCAGACCCGGCAGCCGACCCGTGGAGGTGTTGCTTCCTTGGGTGCTGACAGGAGGGGCAACCTGGGACGAGGGCAGCTGGCCCAATCCGGGACCCTTGAGCTGTTCTAGGATCTGAGCACCAGGACTAGGCTGAGGCCTCTTGGCTTGGCCCAAGTCCCCAAAACCAGCCCCCAGAACCGAAGACTAGTAGGGAAAAAAAACAAACAAAAAAACAACAACAGTGAAGTTATGAATGATTATTTTTGGTTGCATAATGACTGTGAACAACAAACAAAGGAAAACACGAATAAGAACGCAGCATTATTTTTTTATTTTTATTTTTACCAGAGCAGCGTGGGCGTAGCTCGTGCTGCTGGTCGTGCTGCGGCTGGGTGGCGGTTGCTGATGGTGGTGGGAGTTGGTGAAGACCAGACTCGGTGTGGAAGAAGAGGAAGGTGGCTCTCTTCCTCCTACTCCAGGCTTTTGCAGCAGAGATGCCAGGTTCAGACTAACACACACACAAGCTTTTGTAAATACATAAATTTTTCCAGTACATAGACCCAATCTCTAAGAGGTATTAGGACTACACAAAAAAGAACAACATTTTTCAAATATGTTACATTATAGCTCTTGCTACGTGTCTGGGTTTGTTTCCCGGCCAGAAGCTGAACCTCCACTTCAGTCCAATAATTCCCAGGCTCTCAACAGGTTAGAAGTTGGACTTGATTTTTTTTTGGTGGAATATTAGAGTGAAAGGAATTAAATTGAAATGTGCAACATTTTTCAGATTTTTATGTGTTAAAAAAGGTTTTAATTTGAAATCGTGGCATCGCAGACGTTCAAAGAGGTGTGATTATTTTTGCAAGACTAACCTTTGCCCAGGGGTGATATGGTTCTCAACAGCAGGTGCACTTGAGGAGGTGAAAACCTTGGTCTCTGAAAGCTGTATGGACAAAGAAACACACAGCGTGTATTTTTTTTATATATATATAGAAACTAGGGCGGTGTAATTTTATTGATTCTACGATATTTATGGATATTTTTTTCCTCAAAGTATCGATACATTAAATCCTACTTTGAGTTTCATGTCAAATCAACATGAATTAAATGACAGCTATCACACATGACATTTTTTACCCAGTTGCACATGTACATTTAAAATGACATGCAATGAAAACCAGTTATAATAAATTAAATAATGAAATAGATAAATTACATTATCTAATATAAATGAATAAGATCGCTGCAGCCCTAATATATACACACTGACAGAGACAATCAAACTTTTTACTCACGCTGACATCTTCATTCCACTCCTCAGCTGTCCAGTCTTCCATGGTATTTCTCCAGGCAACTGGAAGAACACACACACACACACACGTATATAATGCTTTCCCACACTGACAGATCACAGTGAAACTGCAGCACACTCTCTCCAGGACTCACCTGTCCCATCTGTGCTGCTGCTGTTGTTGCTGTTGGCTGTGTCCCAAACCTCGGTCTGTGTGGTCCCGGTCCCAGCCTCTGAGGTGTAGTCCGCTGGGTTGAAAGTCCTGATCAAAAAGATGAACAAAGTCCGGCAAAGGTTAAAACTCACCTGGGTTGGTTCTTTCTCAAATCTCGCAGGTTAACTTCACATGTTAAAACAGAACAGTAGCAATGGTCTGAAGCAATAAACACAGTTGTGTGTTGCCACCATACCCCATGCCCTGTGCTGAGAACCTGCTTCCTGGCGGCGCTCTGCCTCGACCCCGACCTCCTGACCCTGCAGAACATCCAAACAAAAGTCAGACCCATTCACTTATTACTCATCATTCTTACAGTGCTACATTTTTCATCCTCCCACCTCTGCTTCCCCTGGCTCTTCGACCTCGATCTGAACCTTTGTCCAGTGGAGTCGCCTCCACACCGTTCTCCTCTGGACGAGCTGTTAACAAAATAAATAAAAATCCATCAACAACAACTACAGGATTCAACAGAACTAGATTCAACTTCATTGATAAGCCCTTGGTCCTGACCCTGCCGGTTCCGACTGGCCCCTTTTCCTTTGCGGTTGGCCGAGGCGCGGCCCTTGCTGGCCTCCCGCTCCCCTTTCTTCTCCCGGTTCTCCTTGTTCTCTTTGCTCTCTGATGGGCTCTCCTTCACCAGAGGCTTCTTCTTTCCCACTGTCTCCCATGAGGTCTGAATGCAAAAGAGGCGAGGACACAAAAACTAAATAAAAACATGATCAGTGTTCATTAGAATTTACTGATTATGGGAACAACAGTCTATCACTTAAGAATAAATATGTTAATCTTTTGCTGCAGAATGTTTTTACATTTCTTCGATCTAATTATAAAAACAAGTTACCTGTTTTATTCCGACTGTCGACATAAAAATTATTGTCATAAATACTGTGGCTGTGCAGTATATCAAATTACATTTTTAAAAGTCAATATGCATCACTATTCATAGAGGACCGCTTGGAAAACTGCAGCATTTGGTAGGTGAATATGTTGCAAGTGACATAAATTAATGGTCTGTATCAGGGGTGTGCAAACTCTTTGTCACATGGGCCAAAATGTTCAGCTCAAAAGGATTCACAGGACAAAAGTGTATCATGGTTAAAAACTATAATCACCAAACATAATATCTTTTTACCAGCTCAATAACAAACTAAACATGAGCTATTTTGATGAAAAAAAAAAAAAAAGTAAATCTGATTTCTTTTTTTTATAGGAACAGAATCATAGATCCAAAACCTCAAATGTGTACTATATAGTAGAAGTCAATGAGTAGATATGGTCCAAGTTACCATGACAGTAGAATAAAACCAGAAAGCTTGACACTTCACATTTGTTTAGTAAAATTTAACTTAAAAATTGTAGTTTTCTCCTAATTTAATTTATTCTTGAACTGTGGTCTGAAGGCTGCACAAAAATAGTCTGGAGATCACAATTGGCCTCCGAAGCCCACTTTGAACACCCTTGATCTCTATACAAACACTACGTTTGGCCTGTTGAATAGTATCCAACTACCATTAATGCCCAAACCTGACACAGATTTCATCTGATGAAATGGTAAAGTTCATAGTAACACCTTGTGTGTAAATGAATAACAGCACAAGTTTAAAGATACAGTACTTATCCAGAAACTGGTGTTAGTTATCAAAAATTTAACGCGTTTTTCTACAACTAGCCACTCGGTTCCCAGGTATTCTGAGCATTTATTGAATTAAAACGAAGCCCTTGAATAAGCAAATTCCCATTACCAGATGAAAGGAGCTTTCACTTACCATGTCCGAAGTGCTCTCCAGGAGGAAATTGATGGCTCTGCTAACATCCTCATTGCAGTCATGAAGCGCTACCATGCACTCATCTTGATTCTTCCCAGTCACCTCCATCAGCTGGAAAAGAACAACACACACTTTACACATGTCTGCTTGTGTCAGAGATGAAAAAACACAGCATTCCCACTGGGTGCCAACCTCACAAGAGCATCAAAAAAGTTGCAGCACCTTCCACACCAACTGGTACCCCAAATAAAGATGTGAAGAAGAAAATTTAACTATTGATTGCAACGCATTTATTGTACTGATGGGAGAAAATATACTATTAGATGCTACCTACACACTAAGCGGTTGTTTAGAAAAGCTTTGGTATGGAAGAAAAAGCCTTTTTTGCCCTACCATCACAAACAAATATCTAGAGCGTGCTAAACTCTACTGGAACTGTGTCCCTATGGGAGCCTGTTTCTCTTTGAAAGACTCCAGGAATCTCGTTGAATGCATGTCATATAAACTCTTTGAAATACCAGGCAATTTTTTACAACAAACCTGTTGGAATCTTGCAGGAAAACTAAAAATTATTCACTATTCCTGGGTATTCCAATAGGAATATTGATCACAATATGTGGTCCCGTCAGAAATAAATGGCTCACCTACACAGAAAATCAATATTTATTATCGGTCATCTCCTATATATGCAAATATCAATGTGGCGAGTTAAAAAGAGTTTCCCCAATAGAAAATTTGCACTTGTATGCATTTTTCCCCCCCCTTAAACGTTTAGTGAGCATATGATGCTAACGTTCAAGAAATGTTTGCTTTTTTCTGACACTTCCTACACATCTTTACCAGGGGTGCCAATAAGTGTGGAGGGCACCTTAAACCACCAAAATGTCCAAGCGTTTCACACCTGGTTAACTTTGTCCTCAAAGTCAGCATCATTCTTGTCATAGATCATCTGAGCAAGCCGGATCTGCTCAGCAGTAGCCTGTATCGCAGACACATTAGACATTGAAAAGGGAATGCAGTACTTTTGTGGTAGCTGTTAAATTGGTTGTCATGTTTTTAAAAATCAATGGCGAAGAAATAAATGGGGAATAACCACTTCCTATTGTCCCATTAGGATAATGTCTACTTTGCAGATGCAATCAGACCAAATTAAAACTTTAGCTCATCTTATCTGGTGCTCAGAGGAGAGTGCTTCCACACTGTAGTGTTCAGGGACGCTCACCTGTATTTGCTTCTGTGGCTGTGGTGTGTGAGGGGCCGCTGGCAGCACTTTTTCCCGAGGACTCCGGGCCTTGTCGCCGCCCAGCAAGCTCATCATATACAGTATATACAAAACTCTGTATGTACAAAATAGAAAAACCTGCAGAAATCAAAAAGTAAAACCCACATAAGAAAATGAGCAAAAGCTACCAGCAGTAATGCTAATTAATAACTCCCACAAGGCTGTTTACGACCCAGCTGCAGCTTTCCCCTTGTTTGATGCCACAAGAACTTCCTGAGCATCCAACACCAGAAGATGCTTTGAGCACAGTAAAGCCTCACTCTCGAGTAATGAATAGTGGCCTTGTGGAGGCTGTAAGACACACAGTTGGCCTGGTGACGCAACAGCTTTGCTGAAAATCTGGGTCAAGGAGGAAGAGCGACCCAGTGTCCTTTTACAAACACTACAGACTACACAACGTGGACAAACACCACACCCCAGACCCCATATCCTGTCTCATTGTGGAACAAGAGCTTCTATTTAGACCCTAAACACAAAACTGACGCATTGAAATGATCTAATTGACACGAGGATCCTAATCAGTCTTGCTACGCGACTGCAAATTCAGTGTGATCCTTTCTTACACCACTGCTATTAGTTGCATAATAGTCTCGATACACACTCGGAATTGGAAGACTTTATGATTCATTTCTGCTCTGATTGTTGACTGACTGGTCAATAACTAAAAATATGACTTGTTTTCTGATCAGTGAGGATGCAGGTTGCCATGATAACACTCTTCTGTGTAGAAGACGACTTCTAGACTTCTGAGAAAAGATGACTCAAAGGCTTTCACACGAGGAAAAAACAAAACAAGTGGAACATATGACTAAAGTTACTTTGTTTTAGCTTTTTGAAGAGCTAAACTATATCTTTCATTTCACATGTCGATTACAAAATCTTGGCAGTCTAGGGAATCCTGCAGTTAAGGTAAAATTCTACTTCTCGATGGAGAACACAGTCAGTTTGTTGTTGGGCAATTCTAAGAACTAGAATGGGCTGCTATGTCAAATCGTACAATTATTACTCCAGACAGAGAGGCTCTTTAAAGCTCTTTTACACCTGCAATAAATTAATGAATCACTAAACCTAATAACAGCACATCTGTTTCTTTCCTCCTCAGATCTTAAGTTGAACGCAGCTGATAATTCTGAGCAGATCTTAGAGAAAAAAAATAATGTAAAAAAGTAAAAAATAAATAAATATATAAGCTGTAATTTTCCCACCCTGGTTTTATTTATGCAGATACCCCTATACCAGAACCTGGGATAATTTACTATGCATATGTATGAGGCTGTAACTTTGGAATGCGTTAAGAAAATAGTGTTTTGCAACAAACACTTTTAAAACTAGCGTATGCAAAAAGCATAAAAAAATTACATTTGTACTCTACAAGCTCTACAAAAATCGGTGAAGTAGAATTCAGCCACAAGATCTCAGATCTGTGCACCTTTAAAACACGTAACTAGATGTGTAAATTGAAAACACAACATAGTGCACAAGTTCAGATTTCCCGACTGACCCATTTGTTTTGTGTCAGAGAACAATGGCAGTCCAGCTATACGTGCTCTGCGTGACGCTGGCAAACTCAAAGCTTCTCATTGGCTGCACCATTGAACAAAGCTAAAACAAGAGCAGGCTTTTTATACAATTTCAGCAGAATTGAGTTTCTTAGAATAATTCAGATTTTTGTCATGGACAATTTAGTTTGCAATAGCACCGATATTGCAATAAGCGTATGAGGAAATTACTTAATGCCTTTTTAAAGCAGAGTTTAAATATTCATTTGGGTATACAAAAAAAAAAAAAAAAAAACTATGACAAATGTCTAAAATTGCACAACAACATTTACTATTTTTGTGGCATTCGGAGGCTTTTTTCCAGCTAAGAGCCAATTAACTCTGCAGTATTGTGTTATTTTGAGTCAACGCTGATTTTAGCTGGTTGTTGCCGTGTTAGTCATTTCTAACATCTAAAATGTGGACACATTACGCGTACTCTTCAAACACAAAAGACTTTCAGACATAGCCATCAGCTCGACACCGACAGACTTTTGTCTTGTTGATACTGCCGTCCCCTTTGTCCTCTCTAGCTTGCTGCTAGCCGCTTCGTGCTACCGTTGACACTAGCATCCAACAAACGCTGCGGCTAACGATGCTATCTAAATCTCGTCCGAGTTGAGCCGTCAAACTGCCGTGGGAGTGCTGCGTGTATTTCTGGGGCCGCTGCTACACGACGACACGCACGGATACAGTTAAAATGCTCGCGTTACACAACCGAGCAGGAGCCGAAGCCTGGCAGCAACAAAGGTGTACCAAATCTACAGGAGGGAGGAAAAAAAGAGGCCTCGCAGAGCACAATCCCATCCCGACATTGCTCGCCGGGATTCAAGACAACAGAAAAATAGCGAAGAGACGTCCTTTAAAAGCCCGGCTAGAGCGGAAAAAAGAAGCCAGCTACTCGCCGGTCCAACGAACGACTAATTAAGCTTGACGCATACCGAGTGCGAAACGTCAACAGTGAGATGAATAGGATGAAGAAAATGTGTGTTTTTATTACCTGCTAACACGCTTCACTCGGCCAGCAGTAGACAAGGTGGTCACGTGACGTGCGCTGCCGCGGTGGATGCTCCTCTCTGATCCAGCTCTCCCCACGGCACCTAATGCTCATTATTGCCACCAACCAGCGCTGAGAGGTTAAAAATGTTTTAATGCACAGATTTATTTAGCGGATTTTGTTGCTTCGCTTCCGATTCACATATTAGTTACAGCGCTGCGCTGAATGATCAGAGGCTTATATGTGTTAACTAAGTTCAAATGAACGAAAGTTTACTTGATAATAAGCCCTTCGATTGTAAAATAAGCAAACTATTACCACATAGTCAAACATTAAACACTGCTTATGATTGCTATGAAATATCAGTCTATATATATATATATATATATATATATATATATATATATATATATAAATGTTTGTTCCCAAATAGAGTGTTGTGGTATC
>CAEFZY010069422.1:0-92468 GCA_903066815.1 Brachyrhaphis roseni
GGACAATTTAGAGAGCCCAATTAACCTGACAGTCATGTTTTTGGACTGTGGGAGGAAGCCGGAGTACCCGGAGAGAACCCACGCATGCACAGGGAGAACATGCAAACTCCGTGCAGAAAGACCCCGGGCCGGGAATCGAACCCAGAACCTTCTTGCTGCAAGGCAACAGTGCTACCAACTGCGCCACTGTGCAGTTTCTGATCTGTTACTCTATTTTGTCAATCTGAAAAATGTTATATTACCTGACATTGCAAAACTATAATTAAAAGAATAATCTAAATTTCAATAGTCAATAATTCAATTCAATAATCTAAAATTCAATAGTCTTATTATGCAGGGTTAGCCTCAATTTTGCTTCTTTGTACATGTCATTCCATCGACTCAACTGCACAATTATAAAGTGCAAGGCGTGCAGATCAATAGGGAGACAAAATAAGAAACATAACATGCAACTACATATCTGGACCTCAAGTCAATATTCATTCAGGATGCAGTCAGAGCCTCATGACTTTGTATATTTTAGTAGTGTGTACTGTAGGCTAAAGCAAGTTGTAACAACAGTCTTCCTATAGAAGCTTTACATATCCCAAACTGACTAAACTAATCCCATCAAACCAGTCTCCTCAAATCTAGCTTCTGAAACTTTTGACCTCTAAAACAGCAAGCGCTTGCTATTGCGACAAACACACCAACACTTCTTGTCCCACACTGGCATAGAGATTGCTTAACACAGTGTGAGTTCCATAAAAAAACAAAAAGCCTGTCAGTCTATATTATCATGCTAAGTGCATCCTCTTCCCATTGTGCGGGAGCATTTTCGAATGAGAAAGAAAGAAATCCAATCATTGCTTGAGTCACCCACAAGTAAAGGGAGCAAATGATCACCTCATTGGGCCATCTAAGAGTGAAATAAAACAGGCAATTATATCCTCATACACAACCCCTCCTGCTGGTATTCAATACATTTGCAGGTCACCATCAGCTCTAATCCATTGGCACTTAAGTATGAGGCATTGGCTTTCCAGAGACACACAGCATGGTTTACATTAGGAGATCAGGAAAAAAAATTCCAACCATCACACAAAGGCAGTGCCACTAGGGAACTAAAACCCCTCCCGGTTAAAGCAAAAGCAATTTTCTAAATGGCTTATTTGTAGGTTAATCTTAAATCTAGCTTTACAGCTTTTGTACAGCGGGGAGAAAAATTGCAAACATGCAAACGCCTTCAAGAAGTAGTGTAAATATTCTCGTAAATATATATAAATAAAGCAACTACATTTGGCTGTCATGGTTTGAGTAAACAAATGTTATCTTCCATGCAGATTAAAATCTCATTAATTTGTTCAATGTTGGAGCAGTGTCAGATTAAGGTGTCTCAGCAGTGAGGCCATTTCACTCTCTCTGCTACTTTTAATTGCCTAATGTAGCAACATATTTAAAAGTGAAGAAATACATGACTTTCAGTGTAATAAGAAATGTTTTAATTCCCTTTGACTTCCTTTCTGTTCTCTTAATATCAGCATAACAGGGGGAAAAGACATCGTCCAATAATAAATATGTAAAATATGTGTATGGATTTAGGTAACTGATGACTATGTAATACATGCAGAGGCCTTTTTTTATTATTATTTTAGAAATATAGCAGACTGCTTAGGGCACCAGTCTGTCTAGGGGGGAGGCTCTATGAGCTATAGAGTGGGCCCCTCCTTATAAAGAGCGGCAGCGCTGTAATGCAATAGAGTACATTTCACGGCTGGCAAATGATGCCCAATTCGATGTCTGACTTGAGATTCCACATTCATGCTTAATTAAAGGGTGAATTCACTGTTTTTAAGAAATCTGGACTGCATTTTATAAAAACTAAAACTGACCAACTGAACCGGATATTTCTACAGTTCACAGAGATTCTTAAACATACATTTCAAACAAAATATAAGATGTATGAAACCTTTACTTCATTACTTAACTCGTAAAAAAATCACAATGAGACAACCCTACCTTGAAACAAGTATGTTATAAATTTCTGGATTTCCATATTAACACAATTACGACAACATCTCCTATGTCTCATGTTCCGATACAAGTATCTGCAGTTTCTATGCCACAGCTCATTATCAAGCAAAATTGATGTCAGAGAGTCATGCATGCTCACACAAGAGTGAGCTAAAAATAGCGCCAGTCTTACCTTTCTGTACACTATCATGTTGGGGGATTCATCCGCCACCCCGTTGGTCCCTTGCCCGCTAATGTTGGTCTGTGCCATGATCCTTTGAGTAAATCTGCCACGGGAAATGTCAGGAGCTCCTGTTGTAGACAGAGAGGGGTATTTTGGCCCATCAGAGAAACAATGCAGCAGCAGCCGACCAAACGTGACTCGTGCTTACCTTTGGCAAGACGGGAATCATAAGCAATGCTTGTGGACTGGATCATGTTTCAACACATTTGACATTTTAACATGAATTGTGACGGTGAAGACCCTCAGACATTGGCAACTCATATGTTCTAGGCACTGGCTGATATGAGATGGGATAACCGGAGGTAAAAATGCCCCAATTTCAGTGTTTGCACAAAATCACATACCATAATAAGAACTTGTATTTAAAACAGAAAAGCATTACGTCTTTTAACAGTTGCTAAAATAAAAGAAAGCACAGGGTTTTTTTGTAGAATCAATATGTTCTTTGGAAGAAGTAAACACAAGTACAGCAAGCTAATATTAAGGACGTACCAATCCACTTTTTTCACTTTTAATACTGATACATATATCTGAGGTTCAGCATCGGCAAAAACAGATCTTATAAAGAAAGAAAGAAAAAAGAAACACATAAATGTATTAAATCTACTTTATAACTGCACCATTAGAGCACTCTTAAATACACCAATAGCTTCACACGCTAGGTCAAACATTTAAAAACAACACAACTTTAATTTGTTCAGTCAGTGCAATTTGTATAGCAGCAAGTGTCAAAAAAATCATAAAGAAACTGACAAAAACAATAGGCTGACTACCTTGGTCAAACATGCAAAAAATTAAGAGCAAGAATCCTTTTATTAAATGATTCAGAAAGTGCAGTTAGTTATTCTAAACATAATGTAAAATGTTTAAAAATGACCTGTCTCAGAGCACAAAGAATAGAAATAGACTGAATAGATTTGTCCTCATTTATTGGGCGCATTGTCACAATAGCTGATCTATCTTTTTTTTTTTTTTTATCGGGACTGATCCAGATATAAATATTGGATCGGTACATCTTTAGCTAATATGAACCGGTTAATTAGTTATGTTGTCTGCTCAAGTAGCCAGTCTGCAGTCTGTTGCAAATTTTGCTCTTACTTAGCTAAATGCATTTTACTCCCTTAGTGTTAGGAAAATGTGCAGAAGCCTTGCATTAGCAAGATGTACAGCAGTGCAGAACAACAGGTGGGGAAGGGGCAGCAGTGCATTACTTCATACATATGAGTACATTACTCTGGGACTTTTTCCAGCATCTCTTTCAAAGGACATGAAGTTACAGAGATATGGAAATTATGAATTCAAGACCATTAAAAAAAAAAATGATATACCTTATAAATACAGTGTCAGCTTCAATGACACTGTTTCAGAAAATGTGTCAAAAAATGATTTTACACAAAGTCCTGCTTGGTAAATAGAGACAGTGGTTAAAGTTATCTGTGGGCAGGACAAAAGTTCACCCTAAAATAATTGTTGTATCGGCCACTGTTTCATATGGACTCGTTTTCTGCCTTAGTCTGAAACGGAAACATTGTAATTGTAATTAGAGATTACATTGATTGGATGTTTGCAATGGAAAGATGAGGAAAGATAAGGTGAGACAAAGACCTTAACAACAGTAAAACACACCGTCCCTAGAGGAGGTATCATACTCTACAGCGCAGCTTGGAAACATCCATTTGAGTGGGTCAGCCATTGTCAAAATGAGTAAGACTCTGCAAAATCATCTGCAGCGTTGTTATTCTGTCCTCCCATTGACACGCTCACGGCATCCTTGTGTAGTCTGCAGAAAGAGCCACCTTATAACATTCAAAGAGCGAAGTCATGCGACCTGCTTTTTTTTTTTTTTTACCGTGAGGCCATAGAGTGGTGCCGTATTGGGCTTTTACTACAAAGTGTCGATGCCCTTTCAGCACTACGGACAGCAACCGTAAAATAATACCAGCGTCCCGTTATTATCCGCTCCCCGTCGACCAACGCGTGAATACAATTAGAACCACAATAACCGAAGGAGAAGAGACAGAAGGAGAGGACAAGAGGGGAGAGAAGAGGGAGAGGCTTACCTGAAAAACAAGCCGCCCGCTTTAGGACGCCTGAATCCCGGCAGGGTTGGAAGCCTGGTCCTTCAAGTTCAGTGTGTCAACTGGCGGACATAGGAATGTGAGGGGTGTGCATTGGCAGCGGGAAGAAGCAAACATTCGGCGGACGCTCGGTGTGTGGTTCAGTTCAGGCTCGGGTTTGCTCTCGTCCCCTCGAAACGATGCTCAGAAGAGCGGGCGCGTCGCCGCGGAGCGCCGCGAGCGCGCATCGATCTGTGTGACCAATGGCGTGTGAGGAATAAATTACAACCTGTTTTGGAGGCGTGAGGCTATTTTTCTGGCACAAAATGTGACTGTTATTAACTGCAGTGATAGCTCTGACAGTCAAAGGTCTTTAGCGATAGAAATAGACTACTTACAACATGTTAAAGAAGACTAAAAGGGTTCATGGAAACTATAGTGGAGCTGCAGCAATTTACGTCCCAGCTGGTAGTCGGCTTTTATTTAAGGTGGTAAGAAGAAGGGCATACAAAAATTCAGTTTAAGGTTCGCTTAAAGCCATGTAGAGGAAGAAGGTGCACAGGAATATGTCAAACTGAGACTTAATTATCATTGAATCACCTTCATCCCACCATTAAGCATGGTGGCGGCAGGACCATGCTGTGGGAATGTCATTTAACAGAATGGATAAAGAAGCTGGTCATATTTTAAACTCAGCTGACAGTAGGTAGAGAATCAGACTGAAAAAGTCTTGAGATTTTTACCTTTGAGCTGGACAACAAATGTTAAAATGGAATGCTTTAGATCAAAACTTATACATGTGCTAAAATGGCTCAGGTAAATCCAAACTGTATGTACAACTGACAAAAAGGCATAATGAAAATTTGCAGATGTCTTAGGTTTTTACTCATTTTTTCCAAAATAACCAAGGTCTTCAAATATGGAAAGCTGATAGTTTAATGTTAGTTTAGGTCTGCCAACTTGTGGGATTTTTAGTGTTCTTTTTAGATTCAAGTGAAGAAATTGCAGGCTGCTACCAACAGACTCTAAAGATCCAATTTAAAATTGATTCTTTGCTAAGCTGTCTGTTGTCTGTGTGTGGACAAAACACTGCTGCAAAATCAATGATTTGATGTTGGTTGGGTTTCCTTTGAGGGAAATGTTTGTTTCCCCTCAACTGGTTTAAAAACAACAAAAAAAGAAAGAAAAAAGAACAGAACCTCACTGCACTGTGTCATAAGTAGGATCAAACTGAAAAGTGTGCAAAAGATTTTAATCTGTCTGTGTGGTTTTGCTGATTTGAATATTTAATATTAATTCAATGGATAAATTGGACTGTTTTGTTTTTTAAAGTGCCTTGAGATGACATTTATCGTGAATTAGTGCTGAATAAAGAAATTGAATTTAACTGACTTATAAAGGTAGGAGGTTTTTTGTTTTGTTTTGTTTTTTCATTAAATGTTTCTAGACAGGATTATAAAAATATTATGGAGCCAAAATAACTTTTAATCCTCTGATAATATTATCATGTTGAGTTGTTTTCGGGACCTAAAACCTAGGAAAGATAAATTGCTAATTTTATATGTACAAGGATTAAAAACTCAGTTAAAACAAAATAAAAAGATGCATGGTGGCTTCAAAGACATAAAATAATACTAATAACAATAAGAAGAAAACAAAGTTTCAATGCCAAAGTACTTATGTGAATCTAGACTTCTATACTTTGCAGTCTTGTGATGAGATCTAGTCAGAGTAAGAAACCGTGATTAATTAGAAACATTTTTGGTATCCACTAAGACACATGGATATAAATACTTCTTGATTTTGCTGCTGTGTTTGGCTTTGAAGTATCCAACAGATCAGGCATGAAAGGTGACAGATGTGCCCTTTCCCTCTATGTGTTGTATGTCCCTCTATTATCTAACACTGATGTCCTCTTTTGCCCTTTCAAGATTCAGGCCCTTCAGTTGACCAAACATGACGTTCAGTCGCCATGAAAAATGTCCAATTTTACTGTTAGCCTCAACATCATAAACATGCTGTCCTAAAATTGATAACGGGTAAATACTGAACAACAATGAACAGTATACCAATGTTAAACCGCAAGGGTGAAAATCTCTCCTTATCTTTGCTTCAATTTGATTATTTCTACTAATGCATCAATCTGACTTCTACCTGTTTTATTCTGATCAGTCACAGAAAGACGAGATTCACAGGTTCATATTCTACAGTGGGATTTTGCTGTGCAGAACGCCAATACAGGCAGGAGGCAGGCAGGTTCATGGTGAAGGCGAAGAACTGTATTAGAGCAGAATCTAAACTGAATGTGAAGAAAAATGCATAAAAGCAACAATTGTTGTCCAATTCAAAAACGGTAAGGAAAATTAAGCACTAAGCGAGAGTAACACATTGGGATCTGATAAGGGCTAAACGAACCTGGAGGAATTTTACAGGATTAAAACAGAAGACTGATTAAATGACGACAGAAAGGCTCTGGGGGAGCAGAAAATGAGGGAGCTGGGTGGAAAAATTGTTAATCACAAGCAATAGGTAATTATCAAAACAAAGCAGAAACAACAACTTGAACAAGAACCCAAACCTACGCATGAACTCCCCCCAAAAAATACAGAACAAAACCACAACATTAAGACAAAGTCTCTCAACGCCAGCTTCATGCACCTATTCAGGCTCTCCGATGAGAGAGTCAAAAAACAATCAGGACCCAAACTGGTGGGAGAATGAAAGTATGCAAAAGAGCCAAGGCCGGGACGCAGTTCATGCAGAAAGCCTGGAAGCCAAAGAGGTACAGAGTTAACTCAGAGGCAGCTATGGTCACCAACAGGGCTAGAATAGAATAGCTGAATATAACTTTGGGGAAATTCAGATAACGGCAACATCAGGGCCTATAGGGTCACACAAAGATAATAAAAAAATGGATGGACGGACGGTCCAGTGGCTGTCAAAAAGACTCTAAAGGACGGTGTTAAGGCCACATGGACCAGCGGTGGAGATGACCGGGTCCAGAGAAGGTCCAGCTTTAAAGCCTCGAGAACCAGTGTCATGCAACTTTTGGGCGTGTCCCTGGAATCAAATGGTTGATTCCAGTCAAGTTCTCCATAGTCCTGCTATTGACCTCATTATTTGACTCAGGTGTCAAATGACCACACCTGATGCTGACACTGACAGATTTGGAAACACATCTATGAGTACAGAACACTGGCCTTCAAGGCTTGGATTTTAAGATCCATATGCTCCAAAGGGCGATCTAAAAGCTATGCAAAGTAATAAAGAAATCCACGAACAGATGTTACATGAATAACAATGAATTTATGGAAGACACTGCACAAGAATAGTTAGCAAATTGTCAAAATAAAATCCATAAAATAAAAGGGGCATTACAACTCAAAAGAGAAATAATACAAAAAACAACCACAATGTTGACACAAAGCCCTTTAACACATGTGAAAGGGTTTCATTGTATTTTATTTGGATATAGTATTTTTAAATGGATCTGCAGCAAACATCAACAATTTTTTAGTTAAAAAGAAAACTTCAGGGCGTGCTGTGGCGGCGTAGGGGTTAGCGCAACCCAGATTTGGAGGCCTAGAGTCCTCGATGCTGCCGTCGCTGGTTCGACTCCTGGACCCGACGTCTGTTTTTAATTAACATATCACTGATTTTTTTTTTTTTGTCTCTTTTCAACAAGAAAACTGGATCTCTAGCATGTCCTTACATTAATGTCAATATTGTGCTGAAATGATCTTTCATTATCTGTAACTGGTAACAATTACTAAATCTTGTCTATCAAATCAGATGTAGAGTTAAGCTAAATCCTTCTTTAGTTTTCCCTGCAGATCATTTGGTCATTACAAAGCCTTTTAAGATGTTGCCATACGGTCTTTGCTTACATCTTAATTCTTGCTTCCAGTTAGTTGAAGAGTGCTGGCATCAGCTTATACGTCATATCTCTCAGTGGCTTGCAGCCATAATAAATATTTAATCTGCTTGATAAAGATATAAATGCACTGCATTCATTGCGTCTTCAGGAGGCAGTCAGCTGAAAAAGCCTGGAGTCAAAACCCTGTTTGAGTTGAGTGTCAAGTTAAACACGTGATGAGCCAACTGCTAATGAGTGGAAAAAAACACCCACATTCTTTTCATTGAAACACATTCATTTTTGGTCCATTTCTGCCCTGCCTTTATTTTTGTCTTTATTTTTATTTGTTTATTTTACAAATGGCATGTTTATGTTGGTGTATAGTCTAATATATTTCTGTGCCATTTCACCGTATTTTACATTAATTTATAATAATATTGTTTTCTGAAAAGCAATATAATGATGTGCACATTTGACATCTGCAACTGTATGCACAGCTATTTGTCATTTCATAGCAGTTTGTCATTTTACATGGCAAATTGTGGCTTTGAATGACTATAGAAACATGACTTCTGTAAAATTTTCTCTTTGTCCAAATACAGAAGATCTATATTTCCATTATTCAGTTCCGCAACAATTGTTTGTAAGCGACACTAATTATATTTTATCATTAGGACAGATTAATTCTTAAAGTAAATACAATAAATGTAAAGCTTTAAAAAATCAACAAGAAAATACTGGACTTTATTATGCCCAATTTCTTGTGGAGCAGTTTAAAAAGAAATATTTACCTCTTTGAGGGTGGAATGTGAACTCACTGAGCTTTTAATGTTTCAACAAAATCATATTTTAATTGTCTTAGTTATTTAATCCAGCTACTTACTCACAACAAGTTCATAGAATCAAATACTGGTGGTTCCTAAAATTCCATGCATATCAGCCAAACTAAAACAAATACTAACCCAAACAACCTTTTATTTAACAACATAGACTTGTACTTGATACCTTTAATTTTCTTAGGAAATAATGAATTATTTTTTAATTGGAACTGAGCAAAATAGAATTTTGTGTTCTATTTTGAGGAACTGAAAATATGTATTTTTGCTTTAGTAGAGTGGAAGCAATGTGCATTTTTCCAAATAAGGTTTTAATTAAGTATTGTTGCGATTACTATAGCAGTACTGCGTTTGCCTAAGCTTTCAGTAGTTCGTCTTAACGATCATTTTGGCGAAGATTATTGAAGTGGGCTGTTGCGTTTTTAAAAACTGGGTCAACGACTCCATTTCCCACAATCCAGCTGCCCATTCTTCGTCGTCGAACAAAAACGCGGAAACAAAAGAACTAATCAGTTTTTCAAAACAAGCAACGAGTCGGCATAAAGTGAGCCTTGTCGTGGGTGACAGCTGTCACAGTTCAGACCGTAGCTTCTCATAACCCACTCACCAAGACTTAGCATGGCTTTGAAGAGAATACAGAAGGTGAGAACAGTCGTCTTTTCGTAATTTGTTTAACGTGCCCGACAGGATGAAGCTATGCGGCGGAAACGCCTATGTAGTGTTAGCCATCTGTTTGTTAGCCGTTTCTGGTGGCTGTTTGTTGTAACTCTCATTTTCTCGATTTCGTGCAGTTAGCAGGCTGATTCAGGAATCAGCTTTTGAATCGATCGAACTTTTGATTAATTTGTGTCTTTAAAACAAATCGTATTTCCTGCTGATGTCGCTGATTTGCAGAGTGTGGTGAACCGACATGAGGACACAAGCTATTTATTGGACTTGTACAAAAGGCTGACATTTGTACATGTGATGGCTGTATGCCGAAGCTTATAATGCTATCAGGAAGCGGCATTATAAAAGCATTAATGACAACACATTTTGGGTTGTTTTTTTTTATAGCGTACTATAGTTTCTTCCCTTGTATGCTTGTTTGCTAACACTAGTTGACGCTTAAGTAAAAGTAAATGTGTGTAAGCATTGATATTGTTAAGGTGCACAATATCAATGGATATTGGGCAAAGTAGTAAACTTTTTGTTTTCTTTTCAGGAGTTAAATGACTTGCAGAGAGACCCTCCAGCTTCATGTTCTGCTGGACCTGTAGGAGAAGACAGTAAGTGTGAGGATCTGCATCTGTTAACATCTTTAGAAACCGTCTGCTCTTTTCTCTATGTTTTTAATCCCTGAATTAGTGCTATATCTTTCAGACTGAGTTGTGACTCAGATGTTGTGTGTTAATCGCGTAACCTGATGTTTGTTTATCTTTGGTTCCTTAAGTGTTTCACTGGCAAGCCACCATCACAGGACCGGTAAGCTGTTTCTGCTGGATTCTGGATTTGCTTGCAGTATTTTTAAAAACCAAATTGCTTCTAGATCTTTAGACAATAGTGTTTTATGTTGACTTTACAGCTCTTTCTGTTGTGTATGGTGAACACAGACTAGCATACTCTACCGTAATGTTATTCACTGAAGCCCATGACGCTGTTGAGCCACAAATATTGGGCATTCTTTGGCAATAATCTGCTCTTGTGTTTCAGAATGACAGCCCTTATCATGGAGGAGTTTTTTTCCTTTCTGTCCATTTTCCCACTGACTACCCCTTTAAACCACCAAAGGTAAAAATAGAAGTATCTTTTAAAACATTATCGTTGTTGTCAGATATGAACTTGCTCCATAAAAACATCAACGACAGTCTTGTATAGCTGGACTTCAGCCACATGTAAAGAAGAGCTTTTTCCTTTTTGGGCTTTGTTTTCCTCCATAGGTCGCCTTTACTACAAAAATCTATCACCCAAACATAAACAGCAATGGCAGCATTTGCCTTGACATCTTGAGGTCTCAGTGGTCCCCTGCTCTTACGATTTCAAAAGGTAACTAAACTTTGTATTTTGCCAATTCATTACAGACATCACTGCAACAGATGTGGGTGAAAATGTTACACAACAATACAATTTTAAATGTAAATTGGTTGAAGGACAAAAATGAGCCTCGTATTTCATACTGATCCTGCCTCAGTTTGTACAAGACATGTAGACATTGTGTACCCTTTTTCAAATTGCAAAATGTTATTGTTAGAGCAGTATGAAGTGTTTGAGTCTTTTTATTTTCACTGTTATCATATTTGCAATAGATTGCACAAAACTTGGGGAAAAAAGGGTACATATCCTCCTTATGTCCCTTTTGCTGAGTCATTTTGGTTTGTTGAAGGTCACAGCCTGGCCCAAAACGGGATCAGAATCAAAATCAATGGTAATAGACTGTCATATATATTTTCAGGTATATGTGAGAGTTGAGCTTTTGTGGCAATTCATCACCATACCTCATTCCAAGATAATTCGATACAGTGTGAAATAAATAGCTCTGGTTTAATTTGCACCTTCATTTTATCCCTTTTGCTTCTAATTTGGGACCAGTAACTACTAATTTTATACAGATGTAGTCTGACATATCCTTGCATCTCTCCTGGTATTTAACTATTTTCATACATTTTTGAGACAATTTACCATGAAAATGCTCAAGTCTCATCTTTCTCACATGCTAATTCCAGTTTATTTTATTTATTTTTGTTCTGACACAAGTGTGGCCTCATTGACACTTATGCCAGATTAAGATACTTATGATCAAACCAGATCATAATTTTAAGTGACCTGCTGCTTTTTGTTAAATATGAGATAGTAGGTGTGCTGTAGTGGCGTAGGGGTTTAGCACGACCCACGTATGGAGGCCTTAGTCCTCAACGCGGCCGCCATTTTGGTCTAAATGTGAGGGAATTAAAGGGATTTTGTGGGATGTCAATGTAATGTCTTAGAGATATTTGTGTTGCTTTTGATGCATTCTTATTCTGAATAGTGCACATTCAGAGATGTTCAAGTGCATCAGGACCATTTTCAGAGTTTCCAGACTCTGGCAATTATTAGCCAAATCAATTAGGAATTAGGTGAAACTTTCAATTTCTTGTCTTGTTTGCGCCTCAGAAAGCCAGCTGCTTTAAAGTACATTTTAACCTGAGAAGAATGCTATAAGGCTGTGATGTTTAAGTTGGGGTTGTGTCAGTTCTGTGCATGAGGTGCACATGTGTGGTATACATGACATGAGAGCTGCAGCAGAAACTTTCTATATGTCCATAAAAGAGCTGTCTGGTACATGTGGTGATCAGTTTGTGTTTGCCAGAGTAACCAGGCAAACACAGAAGTGTTGCATTTTGTCTTCCTATGCTATTAAAACAAAAGGCATAAAATAGTTTGTTTAGAGGCATGAAATGAGGGTGTTAATTGCAAACCAACCTTGAAGACTTGGTGTGGAGCTGTTCCTTTCTCTTGAGAAACTCATAGCTAAAATACAGTCAGAAAGATAGAAAAGTGAGGAAATGCATATCGGATATCTGTGTGGAGTGCACAAGAAGCAGGAGAAAGATGGACATACATACAATAAGAAAATCTCCCTGCTTTGCTTATTTGTTTTCTTTTCAATAGATAGCTCTTAGAAAGATCTAAGCAGGAAGTGTAAAGCAAATTCAAACAAAAAGGCACTTTTTACACATATTTTTGTTCTTTTCTTTAAGTTTTGTTGTCCATCTGCTCCCTTCTTTGTGACCCAAATCCCGATGATCCGCTCGTCCCTGAGATTGCACAGATCTACAAGACAGATAGACAAAAGTAAGTATCTTTGTATTTAATTATCTGACAAATGTTTTTGTTTTTTTTGTTCTAATTATGTTTTTATTTGTCCTCTTCAGGTATAACAAACTAGCTAGAGAATGGACCCAGAGGTATGCAATGTGACGGAAAAATATAAAGCAACAACTTCTGCCAGAACTTCTCAACAGATGACAGTACTGTTCAAGTGCTTTCTCCACACTGGTTGTAACTGAGGTGTTTAATATGCTTAATGCACTTTCTCTACTGAGGTTTTACTTGACTTACCCATTTTACTATTTTGGCATTATTGGAATTATTATTCTGAATATTTTATTTGAAGTGTTGCGGTGGAGCGACTGTATGTTTCTTTGAACAGATTTGTATTTATATTTTTCATTATCTTGAAATAAAGATATTTAGCAGAATATGAATTCCATTTACTTTTTTTTTTTTTATAAAGCAACCCTCATTCAATGTGTTGTAGGACTATTTAACCACATTATTGTCTGTTTTATAGTTTACATGACCACTAGATGGCACACCTCACTTTATACTAACCAAGCCGTTTTTAATGCGTCGTTATCTGTTCCCCTCCACACGATTTGTTTTATTTAATTTTGGTCTATCTGCCAAATGCCTAATTATGTGGACTGTGGTTATTACTGTGTTTTGCTGGAGTGATGAAATAAAAATAGAAAGGATGTTCTATAAATTAAAATTTAATTATCTTCTCCAACAGCTGTCCCAATGTTCTTGTACAATTAGCAAATACAGATTAATGAAGATGTTCCAGTTTTCTTTTAAAATGTTCATTACTGCTCATTTATGTGAAGGAATGCAAACATGCTGTCCCAGTTGATTATTTTTATGTTTTACAGTTAAATCTTTTTTTATCTTGCTATACTTAAAAAATCATTTGTATTTTAGCATAAATTCAACTTCATTTCAAGGAAAGACATTATGTTGCAATAAAATTGTTCTGAGTTCTAGTCATATAATATGCAGACATTGTTTATGATGAGGATGCCATTTTATGGGCTGTACTTAATTCTATGCAGCTGTTCATATTGTGTAGTAAATCTACAGTGTTTACATACGGTAAACTGGTTTTAACTATTTTTATTATTTAATTCCTGCAGGATATGAAGATAAATGAGAATTTTATGATGCAGATATAGTCTGAATTGAGCTTCATAGCCATTCTTTAACAGGCCAATTTAGTTCATGAGATCAGATTGTAGTTAGTTGTTAGGGGGAAACCATTTTAGGTGATTTATTATGGCAAAAGATTTTATTTTTTGCTATATAATTGAGCATTCATTATTTAAATTGTTCATTTTATTTTATATGGTGCAGTAATTGTGATGCAATAGACAAGTTCAGTGGTAATTGTATATTTCAAACAATTAGGGGCACAAGCATAAATTTGCAATGAAGTCTTTCTAGTCTACACAGGTCAAACTACTACATACGGCCGCATTATTATCCATCCATTCATTATCTTACATGCTTATCCCTAGTGGGGTCATGATGGATGCTGGTGCCTGTCTCCAGCAGTCAACGGGCAAGAGGCGTTGACTTAGGCGATCCTGCAATGGATCGATGGCCAGTCCATCGCGGAGCAACACAGAGACAGACAGGAAAAACAATCTTTCAGGCACACACTCCCACCTAAGAAGAGTCCAAAAACAATCATGTTTTTGGACTGTGGGAAGAAGTCAGAGTACCTATGCACAGGGAGAAAATGCAAACTCCTTGTAGAAAGACCCCGGGCCGGGATTCAGACCCAGGACCTTGTTGTTGCAATGCAAGGCAACAACAACAGTGCTACCAGCTGCCTCACTGTCCACCCCACCCATAAGCCTGACGCTAGTGTAAATGTCCAACATTGGACATTGAGAACATCGGTTCTCTCTCAGCCCATGGCAATCGAGAAGTCTCTACCTCAAAACTGATGTTACCAATATGGCCAAGCCAGGTACTTTCTGGAAAAAGTTTAATATTGGAACAAAACAAAGATTAAACTACCGTATTTGTTTTGAACAACAAGAGATATGTTAAAAGAACCATGATGAGACTCAAACCTAAGAACATTGTAACAATGTTCGGTGCTGGTAGCATCATGATAATGGTCTTTTTTGGTGCAAGGGGTACTGCACAATAAGGAAGTAGGACTACCTTCAAATTCTTAAATCAAGTAAATTGTTGAAACTTTTAAACAGATTGGGTGGACAAGAAGGAAATTTATGCACAATATTAAAATGATTTTAGTTCAGGATAGCTTGACACCAATCTCCTTAAAAGTGGATGTACTGTACCTAAAAGCCAACAATTTAAAATTAAGTTTTAGCACTTCTAGGAGGACAGGTAAAATATCTGGAAGAAACTTGCTGGTAGCAACAAATGGCATGTGATTTATAGGCAGCATGCTAAGTGGAATAAGAAAAAGTCTAGCAGTCAGATTATGGCTGTCATGATTGGTCACACAGACTTACTTGCCTGCTGAGTCAGAATCACACCTTATGTACACTCACTGGCTTCTTTATTAGGCACATCTGTTAAGTTGCTTGTTAAAGCAAATAGCAAATCAGCCATGCACATGGCAGCAACTCACTCAGTGAATTTAGACAAGTAGATGTGAAAATGGCTTGCACTGAGGAAGAATAGTCATTTAAGTGATTTTTGAATGTGATGTGGCCATTATTGCCAGATGGGGTAGTTAGAATATTGTATACATTGCCAATGTACCGGGATTTAACACACAACCATCTCTTTGGTTTACTGAGTGGTCCAGGAAAACGTCTAGTTGTGTGGATGAATTTCCTTATTGATGATTGAGGAGATTACCCAGAACGGACAATAGAGAAAAACAACAATAGCTAAAATAACCAACTTATGATCAGGGTATGCAGAATACCATCTCTTGAATGTGCAACATGTTGACCTTGAAGTAGATGGGGAAACAGCAGCAGACCATAACATTCGTGTTGGCTAACAGAAAAATAAATCTAGAACCAAAATTTACACAAGTTCACAAGAACTGGCAAAATGTTGTCTGATCTAATGAGTCTCAATTTGAGCGCCAATATTCAGGGTCAAGATTTTGTATTAACAACATGAAAGAATGAATTTATCTTGCTTTAATTAACGGCGGTGGTAGTGTAATGCCATGGGGGATATTTTCTTGGCACGGTTTGGGCTCTGTCCAACCAACTGTACATTGTTGAAACATCACTTCCACCTTAAGTATTCCACACATCTCCCCCTTTAATATACCAGTCTTCTGACGGCTATGTTCTGCAGGAAATGTAGTCTAAGCTGAAATCCTCTCAAACTTCATCCTGGAACATGACGAGGAGTTCATTGGACACTGATACCCTTCTTCTGGTCACCAGATCTCAGTCCAAACGAGTAGCTTGGAAGGTGGTGGATAAGGGAGTCAGCAGCACAGAATCTAGTACATGTAGGGTGTTCCTAATAAAGTGGCCAGTGACATGTAGCATCTAATTTCAAAGATGGCCTGCTCTAAATTTCTCTTTGGTTCGTTCATGCATTGGTTCCCTGCAGGATTCAAGACGGTCTCGTGTTTTCTTTTAATGCTTTAAAAACTTTTGAATGCACATGTTTTGATGTGTAAAAGTGGCTGTAGCCGCTTCTTTCAAGCGATGCATGAAGTTACTCAACCAGAAACAACAAATGAAATCCAGAACCTTTCTCGGAACCAGTAAAAGATCTTCGCAGGAACCCGGGGGGTGGGGTGGGGGTGTTCTAAAACTTTCTGGGAGGAGTCTGACACGTGAAACTTTCCCGAGGAGCTGCTTGGTATGTGTGCTGGTAGAGGCTCCGTTAACTCTGCAGACAGACGAACAACAGCGAGCGGATCTCAGAGCTGCTGCTGCTGCCTACTTTTAGGAGTCTGTCCAATGGGGGAAAAACGACTGGGCTTGAAGTAACCGCGGAGGAAAAAAAAATATATAAAAAATTAATAATAAAAACTTCGACTGCCCTACAATGAGCACGCACGACGCCTCGAAGTGACGGATTTTTTTTTAAGTTAACGGACGTCTGTTTTTTTTTTTTTCTTTTTTATTATTATTATTATTATTATTGTCTTTTTTTTAATTTATTTAACTCTAGCTTTAAAAGTCAAATCGCTGTGGCCCCTGGAGAAAGTTACAGTGCGGCGCCATGGCTGCCCAGTGCGACACTCTGAGCGGATACTTGCAGCAGCAGCAGCAGCAGTCGGACCAGGGCTCAAACAGCGAGCGCAGCACCGACTCCCCTCTCCCCGGATCAGAGGAGGACCTCAGCGGGCCCCATCCGCTACCAGACCCGGAGTGGACCGAGGAGAGGTTCCGTGTGGACCGTAAGAAGCTGGAAATCATGTTGTTAGGTAAATGAATAAAAACAAAAAACTCCAGCGAAGTTAATATGTCCTAACTTCAATGTTAAATATATTTGTAACAAAGTAGCAACTACCCGACTCTTTTCAGATACTTAATTGATAGGCAAGTATGGTTGTAGTGGCGGACATGTTGGTTTTTCTTGCTACCATGTGACACAAAATTAAGTTTCTTGTGCATTATTTGGAAGAATCAATCAAAGCAATTAAGGCAAGGCAATTAATGTTTCCAATTATTGCTTTGTGACTTTAACACCAATACATAAAGTAGCTGAAAAGGAAAGTAAATTATAGATTTATTTTGTTATTTTGTCGGTGGATGAGGCCCTAAATTTAAAGAAGTTAAGAAAAGAGTTCCCCTGTTTGTCATGAAAGTTGGAGCCGAACTTACGTGCTGTGACCACAAGGTGTCGCCACACAAGTTTCTGTTTGCTTCCACGTGTGTCTGTAGACTAAACTGAAATTGACCTGAACATTCAGTTTACTTGCTTTCCAGCAGAAGAGTTTGCTTATGCGTACAGCTGATGAAACAGGCTTGGCTCATCTCAAGGTTTTCATGTTTTAGCCTTTCTTTATTGCCAGTGCCTCCATTCATCTCAGTTGCTTAAAACATAACTGATTCCTGCTGAACTGCCAGGAATAATGTCTTCTCTTAGCAGTCTCCTGAGACTGCTAAGAGAAGCTGACTGGGTTAGTTTTAGAGTGCCACTGTATTATAACCTTGAGTACAAACTTGGCATTCATGTCAAAATCTAAATCCACAACATTTAGTTAACATTTAAATACATTTCAATGACGTATTTAAGGCAAAAGCAGCAATCATTCCCATTTCTGCACTGTCATCATCATATGTTGCAGCATCAACATATGTAATATTGCAAAGCACAGTATTGGTGGGCAATATGGACTTAAAGTTTTATCACAATATTTTGTGGTACTATTGTGATAATGATAAATGTACTGATAATAAATATAATTTTTTCTGAGGTGGCTGTGACTGAATGACACAGCTGTCATAGCCCCACAAACACAAATACCACTCCTGAAAACCATATTCATTTGTTGCATCAATCAGTTCCATCATTGAAATATTCAGACATAACATTGCATGTTTAGGATTTAGTACTGCATACAGTCATAATTATCTATGTCATATTAAAAAAACAGAGTAAATGCCTGCTAAATTTAGAAGTAGTAGTTTTCAAGGTTAAAGTATAATTTGCTAAATATACTTTTTTTGTCAATCTGCTACAGAGTAACACAAATATCTGTAACCAGCATGATATTATCATGCTATTGGGATTTTACAAGGCCATCAGTCATGCTACCAGTCAATCTACATAACATCCATGGCTTTCTAGTAGGGATGCATGACATTATTGGCATGGTATTGGTATCGGCCGATATTAGCTGTAAAATGTAATATTGGACATCGGCCATTCTGTCAAAATAACTCACCGATATAAAAGGTGCTGTTTTTATATGGCAAACCACTGACAGTGATGCTTGCAGCACAACGTCATGATGTCACGCGCTCGTACCTGGTGTGATCACGGCGCTAGAGCAGGACCGAGTGAAAACGTCAGCGGTGTGGAAGGTTTTAAAGTGTAGGAAACTGATAGCAAAACTGCTTTTTGTGGTGACTGCTCAGCATCAGTGATGCGAGGAGGAGCGACAGCGAAGTCCTACGACACTTCGAACCTAATTAACCATCTCAAGAACCACCATTCTTACCATGATGAGTTCATGGTGGCCAAAAGGGAAAGGGAGAGAGCGGTTAACCGCGGAGGGAAAAAAAACAACTCATTAGCAGTTAATTCTACAAGCTTTGGGAAAATACTAGTATTGGTATTGCTTATCGGCCAAATGAGTTTTAGTATATTGCTATATTGGATATCGACCAAAAAATCCAGTATTGCCCATCCCTACTTTCTAATGCTTCCCTTAAAATAACATTCATATCGGTAATAGCATGATGCTGCCATCAGGTTTTTACTAGTTAATACAACATATTTATTCTTGTTTTTTGCTAAAGAAAATATTTATAGATTTTTTTTAAGTGTAGTAGCCATCTGTCAAGCAGTTGAGAGGCATTTACAGGTGAGGGAGGGGGATAGCCGTGTACTGCTCTATTGACTCTATAGGGAACGGATGCAGTTCCCTGTAGAGTCTATGTCTCAATGCTGATAACTGACTCATTCATGTTTAGTAATAAGCCTCTCTCTTTGTCTGTGTCTCTTTACAAGAAAGGCTGAGTTCATTTTGTCTTTAATTTCAAAACAAGGGTGCGTCATTTTGACGCATTGGCTTGGTGGAGCTGAAGTGGCTATCAGTATCACAGGAACACAGTTGCTGCGAACTGCTTTGAAGCTGCTTTCTGTGTCAAAAGTTTGCAGAACAGAAAGCACGGAATATTTCAAGTGTTTCAACGTTGCACTTAGCTTAAAGTGTATTCTGTGTAATGGGGTTTTAGGTGGCCATCAGTAAATTTTATGGTGTTCTAATATAATATTTTGGAAAGCAGCTGGTCTTATTCTGAGCACAGACAGATGTGTGCATGCACACATGTGGCTCCCCTCGAGAATGTCCTGGTGGCTGCCTCGCTGCTCCGTACATTCCTCAAAGCTCCATGTCATCTCGAACTCTTCCAGGAAAACAACTTAAGCAGGGGCCGGCCCCGAGTCGGAGTTCTCCGGACATACCATGCGCCACGTCACGCAAGCTTACCCAAACATTTCTGTTTGTGCTGTTCTGCATCTGTGTATGTGACATGATGGAGCTGTTTGGGTGAATCTCAACAGTTTTTCAGTTTAGCCTCTTCTGTTTTTTTTTTCCTGCCAACATCTCGTTTCCCAATCTTGTCTTTATTACGTCATGGCTGAAATGGCTCTTGTTGACTTTGCAGTTTGGATGCGGAGTGGAAACGTCTGCTCTGCTTCGGTCGCTGGTCTGCCTGGTGGGTCGGAGCTTCAGACTTTCTCACCCTTGAAACTGCTTTAACTTTTGACCTTTGCCCCCGGCAGCAGTTAACAAAATATTTTATGTATGTGTATTTTGGTGACAAGTCAGTGCAGAGTGCACAGTAGAACTGTTTTACAAACGGTGATTAGTAACTGCAAAAAGGTACAGAATTAGACACTCTTATTTTTAGCCTTGTGCAAGTCAATTTAGATCATAACAAATGATTCCCTCAGCCTCATCTACTTAAATCAGAGCTCTGTAACATCTGCTTGTGCTTTGATTGGATAGCATTATATATTTGGATGTGGTAAGGCCAGAGTTTGGACCATAATGAAACCATTTTATGGGAACCCCAGTATATTTTTATATCCACTGTTATATCGACTGTAACGATCTCGCTGCTTTGTCTTTCCCGGAAAATTAACTGCGACTTGACCTTGGGGAATGAGCCAAAGGGCATCATGCTGTAATCACTTCCCACACAACAATAATTCAAATTGTTGGCTGCATCCAGGTAGTCTGTCTCCAGAAGTTTGTTGTTGTTTTTTTTGGTTTTTTTTGAAGTCATGCTGTCCATCTGGTCTGGAATTGCAAAATATTGCAAATGCTAATGTGAATGGTGAAATTGTGCAGTCTTAAACAATGGGGCATTGAAAACTTCTGCCACAATGTTAGTCAATAATTACAAAAAAGAAAGTTTCAGAAAAATTTTAACTAGATGATAATTTAACCAGATGTCTGTAATTATAATTAGATTGTTAATTTATATGCATTGTATGGGATATACTCAAATTAGTGCATAATTGCTAAAAGAAGAAAAAGAAGAAGAAGTAGAATACATGGTTTTAAGAATACCTAACATTTTCAGAGGTCTGCCAGTTTAATCTGTTGCCCCTAGATAAATCCAGTATCACTGTCTTCAGAAGTCACATAATTAGGAATAATACTCTACCTGTTTCTAATTTATCATTGGTATAAATTAGGGTCAAAAAACTTAAAATTTTCAATATTATTGTTTCAATTCACCAACATTTTCAACCTTTTCTTTATGTTTTCCTCAACCATCAAGGTTTTTGAAACTTTGTAGAATAAATCTAAGGCAGGTGCATCATGGATATTATTCCAGCTCCACTTAAGAGACCCAATGTATGTTTTGTGTGCAATGTTATTGCGTAGTCTTGAAATATTGCAGCCAAGCAGCCGTTTGTGTTTGCAGCATTGCACACTGATATTGCAGTGAAAGTTTCTTCTCAACATCGTCTGCATTTTCAATAATCTCTGAAGCCTTCACAGTTGTTCTGTGTATTGTGTGTGTTTTAATGTGCATAACTGCAAATGTAATCTTGAAATTCCCTTTTGACACATTGATATTTTTACATCCTGTAGAATTATAGAGTATTAGCCTTACTTTCTGTTCTTAAGCTATGTCTATAAAAAAGGAAACGTGAGCCTTAAGCTCAGTAAAAAAATGTTCCTCTGCAGAATAAAGCTGCTGCGCATTCTGTGTGCTTACAGTACGCTTCATAAGCGAATCCATTCCAAATGTAATTCCCTCCAGGAGTAATTTCACCCCTTATCCACTTCCTGTGTTTTTATTTTTGTACCTGCTTTGTCAATTGATGATTTTAAAGTTATTTTTCCCATGCTACTCAATTGGAAACCTACAATTGGAAATATGCATTTTTCTTGTAAAACATAGACTGTCATGGAATGAAAACTAAAGGCAAAGCACCATTCTCTCATATTGAAGGTAATGGTGTTTCAAAACTAGGTGACAAGTCCCAAGCAGCATGCCCAAACCATTTTTTACTAAATGCTACCTCAACATGACAGTCTCATTCTGACCCTTGTCTAATGGCTAGAATATGCAAAAACTGGCACATAAAAGTACAGAACTAGAGTTGAGTATCATTGCATAGTGTGAATTCTGGTAAATAATAGGGACGTAAGTGAAATATCTCCCAGTAATAAACCTTAATCTACTCACTTAAACTGTTGTTTGGGTCAGATGTTGTGCATGGCCTCCCTGTCTTTGCTTGGTTTACATCAGAAAAACATGGAAATTATTAGCTGCTTAGCAACTACAAGTTTAGCATTTGCATCACTGGCAGCGACTTGGGTTTCCAGGGTTTTAGATCAGTAAGTAGAGGGTGAAGTGACAACAAAATCTCAACCTGAATGGTTTCTGGGTTTACGGTTGTACTCTTGGCACGCTTTATAAGAACTCCCCATTTAATGCCTTGGAGACTTTCACAGAGACACGAAAGCTTGAAAGATGCTGCATGAGAGGGTGTGTGTGTTTTTTGTTTTGTTTTTTTTTTTACATTCATCCTGAAAAGCTTAAAACATAGCTTTGGAAAGAAACAGCATTTTCTCTACAAATAATCATGATGTAAAAAAAACCACAACACATAACTTCTAATCCTTCTCTCTTTGTATGGGTTTTCTTCATTCGGACTAGTAATGATAGTTCTGTGGTGATTGTGATTAAACTCAGACTCCTGGTGGGACAGTGTGTGTACACAACATAACAACATGTTTTCTGCGAAACAGTGGCAACAACCCACAATTAGGCTAAGTGAATCATTTTCCTCATTTACCTAATTTGCTTTCCCCCCTCTGAACCACTGCCTATTATAGGGTTAGAGGGACAGCAAGGTTGTTTGATTTTTTTTTATAAGAGTGCAAGGATTTTTTGCAATTTTATCAATAGCTGTAAATATAATTTATGTAAGCTATGTTTGTCATAGCCAAATGGTTGAAGTAAATCTTGTGCTTTCTGACTGTTGTTTAGTTTATGGAGCCATGAGACAGGCGTAATATCAGTAAATTGTTGCTAAAACAATTTATTGGTTTGAAAGTGGTGAAACAGTGAGGCTAAGTGATGTTTTTTTTTTTTCTTCAGTCAGACAACCGCAGTAGGGCTGGGCTGTGTCCACTTTTTTGGGATTGTTGAGTATTTACCAAAATTACCGGGTATACAGTTGTGCTATTTGTCTAGATGGGCTTGTGATGTCACACAAACACACTTTAATGTATTCTGTTAAAATTTTGTGATAAAGTATTGCACAATTGTCAAGTGGAATGGAAATATCAAAGGATTTTTAAAAAGGGTCCACGCTTTGACTGGGTCATTCCAACATGTGTATTAGGGCTGCACAATAGAAAATCTTGCAATTAATATAGTAATGGTAAATAATGTGATGAGCATATCAGCTGCCAAGAAGGCCTACTTTCTTTTTCACCTTTGCTTGTATTGCGCTGTGACCTTTAGAATTTTGGTCAATGACTTTAGTTTGAGCATTTTATGCTGTGAGACTCTGACAAACTGGCTGAATATTACATTAGCATGTAAATTACACAATCATAATTTTGTAATTATGCTTTGAACACCTGTTGCTCTCCAAACAGTCCTTTTCAATATGAATATTGCATACACAGTATATTGTGATATATTCTACCACCTTATTGTGAACATTGTTGGATCTAAACCACAATCCATTAGGTTTATGGTCATTGTCCTGCTCAAAGGAGAACCTCCTCTTCAGCCTGTATTTAGCCCCAACTTTCCATTAACACTAACCAGTTTCTCCATCCCTGCTGAAGAAATGCTTCTTCACAACATAATGCTGATGCCACCATGTTTCACTGTGGCAATGACGTATTGAGGGAGACGTGCATTGTTCGTTTTCCACAACATATAGTGTTTGACATGTAGCTCAGAGGGTTTTGTTTCAATGTTATCTTCCCAGAGCACCTTCTTTTCATATGTGTGGGTTCCCCTACTTGGCTTGATTTGCTTTCTTCTTACTACTCCTCCATAAAGGCCAAACTTTGTAGTGGGCATGACTAATATTTGTCCTGTCAAAGATTGCCCCACCTGTGCCATGGTTGCCACAGCTGCAATGGTCTACTTGGCTGCTTCTGTAATTAATGCTCCCTGTGGTTGATGTGTCAGCTTAGTAGGACAGTTCAATCCATTCATCAACTGATGGATTGAATTGTGCTTTGTGAAATGTTCAAAGCTTAACAAATAGTTTCATGGTAAATGTGCTGTACTTGTGTAGTGATTTATCTAGTCCAGAGGACTCCAAACTGCTTCACACTGCATTCGTCCATTCATGCACACATTCACACACTGATGGTGGCGAGCTAAGCTGTCACCACTGCTGCCCTGGGGCCGACTGACAGGAGTGAATCCTAACCCTGCTTTTTTGAACTTTTTCATTGACTTGTCTGTTGTGTTCCTTGTTTCTCATTTTGCTGTTCATTTATGTTTTCTAACAAACGTCTATGGCCTTCACAGAACAGCTGGATTTATATTGAGACTAAACAACACAGGTCACACAGTGTTGGCCCATCGGTTTCTAGGTGTCATGGGGCAAGATGTAGGACAATACTTCAAGAGTTGCCAAATACACATAGGGAGTTCTCAGAGACACCAATGTAAACATCATGATGGTAAAGTGACAACGTATGTCTAAATTACACTCACTGCAGTTAATTGATCTTGGCTATATAATATAGGGGGTAGGTTTGATAGCAAATTAAACGTTTAAAATATCTTTGCATGACAAACATTGACTTTTCAGTAGATTGTAATGACAATATTTAAATACTCTTACTTTATACCTTAAAGCTGGGGGATATAGCTTTATTTAAAAAGTTTTTTGCATACATGTTCAAAATGCTACCATGTTGTGACAGTATAATATGAGTCAGATAATTAATGAAAAGATCAGTCTCCTCCACCTCCTCCCTGAGCTACTATTGCCATCTGAAGAAATGCACCACTCCTGGTCAAAAACAACCAATCAGAGCCAGGAGGGGGGTCTTCACACTGTCAGTCAACCTTGTGTATGCGCTGCTCAGTGTGCTAATGGCAGCAAAACAACTTCCTCTTACAGGAAAACTGTTTATCCACTGTCATGGGTGACCATACTAACTAGTCATTTGTGGCAGGCTCTGCTGATGGGGAGAATCTGTATCGTGGCAGAGAGAAAGGGGGAAGGTGTGAGCGGCGCATACACAAGATGAACAACGCCAAGACCTCCTGACTCTGATTGTTTTTGACCGAGCTGTGTTAGTTCTGGAGTTAGTACTTGGAGCACGGGAAGAAGGCAGAGGACCTTGATTTTTTTCCCCCAGATTATCTATTTCATACTGTACGGTCACAACATAGTGATAGTTTTAATTAATATGTAAAAATCTTTTATACATACCCCATAAATGTAATGCTGTACTATCACCCAACCCTAATAGTCAGCCTTCCTCTTTTAGTCCAGATGTTTTTATTGTTGTAATGTTGCTTGTATTTAGCAATAGTTATATTAGATTTGCAATAACTGCTATAATTTTAAAAATTTAAACTTTTAGCCTGTATAAAAAAAAATTATGAAAAAAAGAAAATCGAGTAGTTGATCTAGACCTTTGAAGAAAATTCAGCTATTGTCTTCTTCCTATAACTCAAAGAATGACTTCATTAGGTTTTCCACCAATTTATAATGAGGGTACTAAGTGAAAGGGGCCTCGGCCTCCTCTTTCCCCTGGCTGCTGAGTAAGACTCATAGACAGGAAGTGAGTGTCTTTCGGGGAATGTTCTGCTGGCTTTTCATTTTTTCCTTCATTCTCTCCTTTATTTCTCAACACTGACAGTTCTACACGGCTATGTTGTTCTAACAAACCCATGTTACAGTCACCGAAGTTTCCAGGTTTCGCCGGTCTTTTCCTGACCCTATATCTCAATACTCATTTAACCTCACACAAAAGTGGGGAAGTTCAGGCATCAGCAACTTTTAAAGCAGCTGCATATTGCTACACATGTTTTTTATTATGTGCATCATAATGTATACAAGTGAATGGACTTTAGAAGTATTTGGGTTTTTGGGACATAGTTGATGTCGTGGTGCTTTTTTCGTATGTGATGAGCCTAAAGTGAAAGTAAAGATGGACAGGCTGGGAACTTGGAGAGAATCCTCTAACAGATTATTGTTGGATTAAAACATTGCAAAGAATGGAAAACAGGAGAGCGGGCCAGCAACAGAAAGGAAAATCCCTGTCTCGTGTCTAGATTTGGAAATCATCTGTCGTTCAGAAAGATTTGTATACCAGACTCTGACTGGATTTCATGCTGAATAAGTGTTGTAGATGGCTGTGCCTTAACTCTTGATTTATGTATAGTTTAGATTCCAATAAGAATAGTTTACCTACTAACTGAATAACGTTTTCCCTATCATTTAGCAAAAATAAAATGGATTAACTTCTGTATGGACATTACTCTATTTTATTATATAATGACAAATCACGATTTGGGGAAATTCCTGGATTGAAGTGATGATGTTCATCAGTAAATTAAGTCAAGTTAAAGAACTGCTTAGATAATTATTGACAGCATAGCAAAAAATACAAGGAAATAACAAAAATATTGAAAATATTAAGAATATTTTTATTTTTAACTTAGGTGTAATGGTTGCATTTACTTTGGATATTTATCCGAATAGCAGTACACAGCTGTGTGATGCCAGAAAACAGCTTACCTCTCAATTTGTGTATTTTCTGAAAACAAGCATCATTGCTGTTTTTTCTTCTTCTACATATTGTCAGGTAGAAGAACAGTGGCGTATTTGACGGCTTTGAATAGGAGTTGTTTAGTTGCTGTGCAGGGTAGGCAGTCACAAAACTATGCCAGTGTGAGTCCAGTGCTTATGAACGTTGTGGAAAGCACCAGTAACCCAGTGTTTTCCATTTACAATAAATGTCATGTACTTTAAAAAAATATATATATTTTTCTGTAGCCAAGTTGAAGTCCCTTTATAACTCGCAGTAGTCATTGAAATCATAAAACGTTAACATTCAGTATGTCTCATAAAGGTAAACTTAAATACTGGTTTAATTTTTAATTTTTTAGTTGGCATTGCCTTTCTCACTCGTTCTCTCTTTCTAAAACATGCTGATGCAATTAAACAATTTTATTTAGCTTTGCTTACATGTCAAATTCCTTCATGCTGGGCATGAGGAGGCTTTCAGAAGCTGTAATATAATTGAGCTTCACTCTACAGAAAAAACCTGTATTTCATTACTCAAGAAAATAAAACCAGGAGTGCTATTTCAACATTCTGAGTCAAGCTGGAGTGCTGTGACCCATTTCTTTTGCTGCTGGAGCTGTAAATGGGCTGAAATGAATACCTGTTTTTCTATGGCCCACAAACTTATTTTTCATCAGTCCTTTTCAAAGCACAGATTTACATTCTGTCTGGTTTGCGGTTGCTATTTTAGAAAATCTTTCACTGGGGGTGCGCACGAGCACGTAAACGCAAAGACCAGCCACACCAACACATCTAAACCAGCCAGCCTTTAACCCCTCCCTCAGCATCACATTTTTATTTTTTTTTATGTTTATATGTGGATAACCTTGGGTTTTGGTTTGTTGTTCTCTCTCCTCATTCAACAACCAGAACAATCTGCCTTTCTCCACTTGCCTTGATTGGAGAGAAGCCGTTTTATGTGTGCACCTTTAAAGTCTAGTCCCAGCCATTACTGGAACATTTTCCACTCAAATTATATACATATATAAAAAAGGAGTGGGTGGAGAACATAAAGGAAATCTAATTATTAAGAGAGAAACTTTCCAAAACCTTAAATGAGTTAGGAAATTTGTATCATTACACTCTAGCAATACCCAATAAATGTCTCACTTCAGACAACTCAGAGGTTGAGTAATCAAGTTCAGGAATAGAACAAAAGAAAGAAAAACACCTATAAAAATAATCTTCTATTCAGATCTGTCTGATCTTTAAAAGGCTGGTCTTATGCACTGTAATTAAAGAGACATGAACATCAGATGTCAGTGATTTCCTAAGTGAAATGTTTATGGAGGTCAACTCCCTATGCTCAGTGGGGGATCTATTAGATACCAGGCACCAGGAATCTACATCATTATGTAACCCTTTGGCAGCGTCTACACAAGGCAGATAAAGGGGAAGATGACCCAAACATTTCACCACAAACATCTTATTTCTACAACATGATTGTGGTTTACTTAAACATGCTGCAGAAATTTATTTTTAATAAAACTGTTGTCATAGGATTAGGTCATGTTTTTTTTTTTTTTTTTTCTTAACTTTTAGACTCCCTGTTGTTGTGACCGTTAGGGTCAGTGAATCTAGTTTTCCCGGTAGGCTTTTGTCTTTGTCAGGCAGGAACATCTGGCACTTAGTAAGTGTGTTTTATAGCGTAGTTGCTTGGCAACTGAGCAGGGAGTTGGAGAAGAGAGGAGCTGCTTGGGAACAGGCAGCGACTTCAGCACGACACAAAAATATGTCGTCAGCTGTGGCCATGAGCTGTCCGAAAAAGTTTTAAGTATTGCAATGTCAAAGTAAAACAAGCATATTTTTTTGAAAATTTCAACTGTGGTAATTTTTTAATTTCGAGAAACAGATTTATGTACTTGAAATCCTTGAAATAATGTTGTTTAATACTAACATAATGGAATATTTACATATCAGGCCAGTATATGTCAATAAAAAGTGTCTCACTGTTATCAGTAGATCTTTGGAAGTAGTTTATTATTAGCAGTCAGATTGACTCATTGCGGTAGATGCTGGATTTAGGCCTTGCGTAAAAGAGTCTGGATATTTTAATCTCTGTTGTAGAAATAAAGTGTCTCCAGTGTCTCTGAAATTCCTACAAAAACCTTGTAATATCAATGCTCTGCTAATAGTTGGCAATGATGTCAAGATTAAATACAAAAACATCCATAAGATGTTGATCCAGAGCATACTAAAGAGGTTAAAAATTATCTCAAAAACAATTACAAGTCATGTATTATTCCTGATTTTATTCACCTTTTAGTTTCAGCATCGACTTAACATGTTGGAAGATTTATGGAAACACAATCAAAGTTAGAAAAAGTGTGGACAGAAAAAGAAAAATGGCTTCATCTTTGTGGTTATTAGCACAAAAAGCCAGAGTGGGCAAGTGTAAAATGAACCTTTGTGTTTAGTTATTATTCTGTATCTGGTTCACATAGCCTTAGTTTGCTGTTTGCAGTCAACAGGAGTGGCAGCTGGTATTGTTTTTGTTTTTTGCTTTTTTTCTGTAACCATTGTTTCACTGTTGGTTATTTGAGCTAATTTTGGGTTTCTGTCTTCTCAAGTCACTTTGCTCGTTCTCCTCTGACCTCTGATATAAACACTTTTATCCACACAACTCACACTCTCTGATTGCTTTATCTTTTTTGGATTAAACCCAAGATGTGGTTGCGTGCGAAAATGCTAGCAGATCAGCAGTTTTTGAAATGGCCAGACCAGCCTGTTTGGCACCAACAATTATGCTACATTCAAAGTCACTTAAACCCCTTTACGTCTCCCACTTTCAATGTATGTGCTATGTGTTTTGTATACTTGGTGTTAGATTTTATTATTTTGATTCACTGGTAGGTTAAAATGGGTATAGACGGACCTATGTTTTTTAGTATAACCGAATCTCTAGCAGTCAAAGGGAAAGAAGCAGGAAACACAGAAAGCAGAGAGTAAATTACTATGTGTTAGGAATGTGATCTGTTGCTCTAACCAAAAAAAAACCCAAACTATTTTTAGACTAAGAGTTACAACAAGGAATGTAGATTAAATGATAAAAAGCAGCCAGGATTTAACAACTGATAGACATCAACAAACAAGATTAATTGGTAAAATATTAATGTTTTTTTGGCCTAAAAAAGGGGGTAATAACCTTCCAGTTTTCTTTGAAAAACAATGTCTATGTTGAAAACTTAGAAAGCTTCTCTGGCAGCACTGATACGGCAGATCATATAAACCAGACAGCTGTTTCTCCTTCAGCTGCATCAGTCATGAATGGGCGAATAGATAGCCGTGTTGCCATGTAGAAACAGCTGAAAGGTGTCTCAGGTGCTGGAATCTGTTGCTAAGATGCCAACATAAATAAAAGTATCCCAGAATGGCCCACGGGGAAACGGAGTTATCTGTTTTCATTTAGCTTTCAATCCCATCACTGCCAACTACCTGTCAGCTACAAGGTCGTACACTTGTAGAAACATTCTGTCAGCGGAGGAAGACGTGTAGTCTGGATGAATGAGAGCAGCCCTTTCCATGGAAAAGCAGCCAGGTCAAATGCCATCAGTTGTATTGTCTGTTTTCTTTATCTTCCATGAACATTGGGAGAATTCATGAGCACATTGAATTCTCACATTGAAGGCTAAATATGACGCATGAATTACGTTGTGGAGATCACCGATTGACTGTAAAACTCTCAGAAAAGCACCTGACTCTACATGCTGTGTTTTAGGAATACCACATTTATTGAGCAAAGCTACGATGTCAAGAAGAATGCGACATACAACTCACGTCGAGCACGTTCACTCACTTGTAGCAAATCCTCTGGTTTCATGTAATATTTGCACATTTTCTCTCACCTGCTGATTTTATAGACATTCTATCACTGAGCTGTGTGGAAAACGCTCCAAAGAAGTTCAAGAATGCATTTGAAACCCCCTGCACCCCTAACTTCCCGGAACATCTTTTAAACATTTCGAGAACGCAGTCCACATGTGAAGAAGATGCCTCCATGCTGAAATTTTTACAGAGGAGCAAAACATTTTACCAGAGATGCACAATATATCAGCTTTGACATTGGTGTTGGCTGTTGGTTAGTTTTGAACATACAGGTATTGTCTCCATAAGTAAAACTGGGTCGATACCAGGAACCGATATTTATTTCCATTTTGTCGCCGTTTGTGTATGTGTTTTAGGACGGGGAGAGTGTTGACCATGTGGTATGTAGAAGTGATAGGAATGCAGCACGGATTATGGGTGTTCAACTGAAGCAGAGAAGCAATGTTAGTGGTGCATTATTTATTTTACAATGTTGAAAGAATATGGAAACATGTATAGTTTTGGTAAATATCAGTTATTGTATTGCCATAACATCAGTATTCATATTAGATATCAATAGCAGCCCAAATTTGCATTGTAATGTAATTGCAATTCAGCCACTGCTTTCCATGAGCTTCAATATCTAATAAAACAGGTTACATTGGATTTAGATAGTGTTCCTCTATCTAAGGAACACCAAATAGATAAACCATATCAATATTCTGATATGGTTTATTTTCTGGTACATTTTATCAGGGAAGATGCAGTAGGATATCACACTACCCTATTTCTCATTGTTCCTTGATGTGAGTCATTCATGCCATGATGAAAATAGGAAAGTAATGTTATATCATATTTTAGTTTTTAATTCCACAAGCTTCTACAAATCGACAGAATTTTGTTTGTACTCTATGGCAAAATAAAAATATTGAGGTAGATGCCAGAACTCATGTCAAAAACCAGTGTGCTATCTAAACATGGAAGGTAGTGATCGCACACCTGTAGAAATACCTATTACTAATTTACAGATTCATATTAGTAAGATAATATTAATAATAATAACAGATGTTATTCTGAATAATGTTCAGAATAACATCTGAACATTATTCAGATGTTATTCATCTGAATAACAAATGAATAACAATTATTCATTTGTTATTCAGTCTAACTAATGGATTATTGCCATTGGTTAGACTGCCCTTGATAAAGATTAATTGTATCTTGTGCCTAAAAGGGGGTTAGTAGAGATGATGAGCCAAACTTTATCATCTCAGACAAATCAAAAACAGCTGTTTTAAAAATCATACGTTTTAGCAAATCTGCTAACAAATCAGAAAACAAGAAGTCATATGAAGAGGAGCCGAGCAGATTGTCATCAGACGCATTACAAATGGATTATTGCTGATTGATAATCACATAGCTAGAACAAATGGTTAGTTATAATATTTCTCTGTTATACTCATGTGTTTTTGCCAAACCCTAATCCTTGTTTTTAAAGAAATTGCCAAAAGCTTTGATAATAATTAAATCTGTTTGGCATACATTTTACCAAGCCAGCCTTGTAAAAAGGCTTTATTGCAAACTGGGATTTGAATCAGTGGTTCACATTTGAAACGGATATTTTCAAGATGTCGAGTTGAGCACTCCCATAGATATTGAATCATTTCTTAATGTTTTTGTTTTGGGAAAAAGGAAGCTTAGGGCTCATAAAAATATTTCTCAGAAGCAGAAAAATACGGAATATATAAAATGTACTGAAGACGATATGTTATAAAACAGGCTTGGTGTGTTCAATTAGCAATAAGTCCACTTCTTTATGTGATCTCTTCAGTACAATCTGTCCATTGAAACAGGGTTAAGAAGCTCTTGTATAATCTATTTTGAAGCCTGTTTGGTGGGAAATTACTTGTATCTTGAAAGACGTAAATATGAGGCCATTTTTTTTATCAGTTATGTATCAAACTTTGTCTCTGCTTTCCATTTTCTACTCGGAGGTTAAAGGTTTAGAGAAGTTACACGTGTGTTTGCTGCACCTTATTAAACATGTTTATGAGCTACGATGCTCACAGGAGGAGCTGGTATTGATAGCTGTTGTGGAAATATGACAGTCACCAAATGAACTTGTTTTTGTTTAGTCAGGTGTGTTCTTGAGTCTTGTTTTTGTATCTGTCTGTTTCACTTTTGGTAATCGTGCTGTGGATTTTCAACGTTGTCGTTTGTTATGAAATGTTAGCCGATGGACTGTTAGCTGGTGGCTGGCGTTAACCTTTTTCATAGGCTAAGGATTGCCAGTGCAGTTTTGTGGTATTTAGCTGGTGCACTTCACATTTCTGTTTGCTTTTTAAAATCAAAGATAACTTTTGACAGTTTTATTTCCTTCTAGTAGAATAACTCAAAGGATACAAACTTCAGTCATAGATATAGATATCAAACTTTTTTTTTCCCAAAATTTTCAAAAAGTTCCACACCCTTGATACTAATACCGATGCACTATTAAGAGCGAGACATAACAAGACTTTTTTGCTTAGACCTTTGTAACATGTTTTTTAATATGCCATTATAAGTGGCATCATATTAAACTGTGTGACTGCAGCTTACCTATTCTATTGTTTATGATCAATAGGTTTAAAATCTCCCTACCACTACTTGCCTGCTGCTCTTTTTTTGTGTGTAAAAGACATTTTACAGTGTAGGTTTTTACTGGTGGGGAAGAAGTGGTGTCAAAGGAAAGCAATTTTAGGAATGTGAAGTTTAAGCAGCTTTTTAAGAACTGGAGGGAAATGTTGTGGTCTCATTTCTTAATTCAAAATTGGAAGATAATCATAGACTTGAGAAAAACGGATCACTTAGAGGAGAAGGTTAAAAGGTGATTGTGAAAACAGCAATCATTACCATGTTCTGCCAGCAAAAGCATACTGTTAGTTTTTCAGAGGTATGTACTGTAGTTATGTGCCTGAACATAATGAAAAAGAAGAAAATCCCATTTCTTCTGAAATTAAATGTTTTTGTTTTTGTTTTTTCATCTTTTTGTCATTGCAGGTTTGACTTGTCCTTCCTGAAATCATAAGGAGTTTCCTTTATATTGAATCTGTCATTTTTCCACATTAATTTTATACCTGTTTGGTTTTGAGTGGTTCAAATGTGGTCAGTGTTAATACCTGCGTCACGAATATAATTTTGCTACTTTCACTGATCTATCCATATGTTCCTATGATGTCAGATATATTTTTTTATTGTAAATAACAAAATAATTATTTATCAGCTGAAAAAATGCCATATTAAGAATAAAAGGTTTGTTTTTCTTAAAGAGAGTCCAGAGTTACAGGTCAATCTCTCTCTGTATCTAAATCTATAAGTATTGCAGAATCCTTGGTTATGAGACAGAGGCATCCACAAATAAAACCCAACTAAAGAAAATTACATATCATTTAACAACAAGTTAACAAGATCCTAAAGTGTGCTGTCCATTCCATCACAGTACACTTAAGTTCTTTCAACAATATAATAATAATTAAAAAAAATAAGTCCAACTTAATATATGAAAGTAAAAAGCTCAGCTTTGCTCTTATGTGTTAGATTGAGTTGTTCATTCATTTATTTGAAGAAACATGGAGCTTTAAAGGAGTATCCCAGAGATCAGGAATGAATTGTTTGTAAAATAACCAGAGAGCACGCCACACAGCTCTGCAGATAAATAGGACTTTATTAATACTTAAAGACAAAACAACTAGATATCACATTTCAAAATGTCACCAGTATCAGATAAGTTATTAGCATGATTAGCACAGCTCATATACTAACAGCAGACTGTTGTTTACCTTACAGACCATTAGCTTAACTCTGGTGCCTCTGTCTCGTCCAGCAGGTTCCTGTGTAGCGTCTTACTTTCTGCTTCCTCTGGCTTCATTTTAAAACATTTCACTCATACTGAAAATATCAAACTGGGTCTAATTTACTCATAGGGGCTGGTACGTTTAATTGTGGAAACAAAAATTATTTTTTGAAAAAAAAAATTAAGTTTCTAAGATAGCATCCGTTTTAGTATACAAACTAAAAGAAGAAATTAAAATACATATATAATAATGACATTTATTTACTTAGTTTGTCTAGAAATCATGGGACATTAGGGTGCAAGTAAACTAATAAAAAAATTGCACTTTCTCAACTGCTAATATTTTGATGTACAAAACTCTTTTTAGTGCTTTTAAATTGTTTTAAAAACAGCACATATAATGTTTGAAATCTCCTCTGCACCCTGCTCTATCCTAAAGGTAATCTCTCTATTACTATCACCACTTGAGTTAAAGTAAACTGATTGTAAAATTGTAAATGAAAGAGTTCAGTTTTTTTTTACATTATTTAAAAAAAAGATAAATAATGTTAACTAGAAAAGCATAATTATTGAAATGCTACAATTTCATGATTTTATTGATTTTTGACCAGCTTGGTCACCCTGGGCAACAGCATCGAAACAAATTGTTTCTTTAAAGATAGGGTGCTAATTAATTGAAACAATCGGAATCGCAATACCGAGTTTGGAATAAAGAGGATGTACACAAGGATTTCTGATTGGTGAATTTTGTGCTAAGACAAAACTACATCCCTTAACTTTGACCAATTTGAAAACCGTAAAGTTCCTGATGGTTTGTCACAGGTGAACACACATTGGTCATGCATCTGGCTCCAGATGGCTTTTTATTATGTCAGAATAAATTTTACTATATAGCATGTCAAAACTAAATGTGATGGCTTACATGTGTGCCATTTGGAATTGTTGTAACTTCTTGAACTTGTGCTCCTTCTAGGCCGTTCGCTAAACCTCAGTAGTGTCCAACTCAAACTTTGCAACAGTGAAATTGTTGATGTCAAAATTGCCTTGTGATTTGGGTTTCTGTCTCTATTGTTTTGCGGACTGTTGTGTGTGGATTGAAGTCATAACCGTATAAATAAGCGCTGTTTACATTCCTTTACCGTCAAAACAGCGGAATCTCCCAGAACCTTCGTCTTTCCGCAGAGTAATGAATCCCAGACGCTGCCGCTTCATCTGGCAGCAACGAGCCCCGGGTGCTTTCCCTTCTAATGTCCGTCGCCCTTTTCATCCCGTTACAGTGATGAGATTCATTTAAGAACTCACTTAGGGAAAATTGCAAAGTCTGATTACCTTCCAATGTCATAACTGTTTTCTCAAATCGCCATCGAACGAAAATAGCTGTTGATATTAAGTGCATATTTTTCAAAGTGGGTCTGAGGACAGAACTGATTGCAACATGCAAATCTGGGCCGAATAGTTGGACGCTTTTACTGGAACGGAGGAGAGAGCACTGTACTCAGGTAACCTTTGAAAAGAAACAGAAGCAGATTGTTTTTTATGTAAAGCACAGCTGAAGAATAGATATATGCGCTTTAGCTCTGGGCCAAACAAAATGGAGAAAAAAAAAGGTTCACGGTTCTCTAAGCAGAAAGGCATGAGCTGTGTATTTTTATGGAAAATTTTCTCTTTTTTTCCCACAGTGAAGGAAAAGATATCTATATAAAAAAATGTATTTTTGGTTTTTTTATCAACTTTTTTTCCTGCTTTTCAATCACCTCAATAATAAACTGACATCACTAAAGCCTTGTTTTGTTTGGACAAAAATGTGCTGCAGAGAACAATTTTCATCCATCAATATATATTTAATAAATATTTTATTGATTTATTTTTTAGTTTTTGGTGTTATTGTCAAACAGAGACAAATTTATCTTTTCTATATGCATAAATTCAGTTGACTGGGAACTTCAGCTGAAGGTTGAGCATTTTAGGGGCAGCTTTGTAGTCCTCTTATTTCCATTAAGAGAAGGAAAAGCTTCATGGTAAATGTAATCAGATGTTTTCCCATACATTCTGTTATGCTATATATCCCTCTACAAACTTGTACCTAATGTACAAACTTAAGTAATGTTCCTTATATTTGATGCTGATCACTTTTATTTGGAAAGGTCAAGATGTGGTCAGGTGTGTCTGAATAGATGCCCAACATAAAGCATTTAGAGCCACATTTAAAATTTTCTCATGTATTGAGTGCAGAACCTCGCCAAGATGATTATTCTGCTAGCTTGTTGCATCATGCAGGAGCATGTCCACCCCAGAAGACATGTTAAAGTTAGTCTTTCTCACTGTTGCATAGCTCAGGGACCCCGGGTTGTGTCCCTCCCAAGTCTTCTTCCATGTGCGCTCAACGGGATGTTTTTCTCTGAACACATCGCTCATGTTCTCACTCATGAGCAAGAACATGCAGATTCCTTTCAGTTTCCTGTGAGTCTTGTTCCAAAAATGCTGTTGAGCTATTTGCCTTACTTATTGCTAGTATTTGTCTTACTTATTAACAGCTTGACAACAAAACGCAATGTATTTTCTTACATCTTTCTGTTTATCTCCAGCTTTTATTCTCATGTTATTTTTGTTTTATTGTTTACTTTGCTATTTAAAGTTGTAATTATTTTTTTTTAGACTTAATAATTTCATTATTGGGGAAAAAATCCTACCTCTTTTTATATATAACAAACATTATGCAAAACATATTTTGTCATACACTGAGGATTATACTGTTAAAGTCCTAAGTTTAGTTTATAACAGTATGAAGCATCAGTGTACACCTGCAATATTACTTACTTGCACAATGGCAGCTCTTATATGAACGCTGCATTGGTCAAGTAGACCCTGCAGAGTTCCATACAACCCATTCTGGCACGAATTACTCCTGTTCTCGTTTTATGTAGTCAAAGCATCTCCATCCTCGTCATACTGGCTGCACAACCTCCTTTCATGGAAAATAAATAGCATGGCGTACTGAGTACTTTAAAGTTTTACATTAAGAGCTATATAAAAATAATCAAGACCACTTCCCTTTGCTCTGCCTGCAAAACCGCTGTAAAAACCTTTGGTCTCTTTCACATAGAGCACTGCTAGCTGAAACAAAACATAGATTAGCTAGAACAGTACACTGAAGTATGCAGTACAAATTAAGTTAAATTTACCGGTGCCCATTTTGTTGCATTATCTTGAACATTTAAAACTGGGGATTAAGAGATTTAAGCACACAGCCCCTTGAAAAAGTGCCCACTTACAGATATTTTTTTTTTCTGTTTCAGCTTCTTTGTTCCACTTAAATGTCGTCAGTATCAAATTCTAACAATAAATATTAAAACTGTGTGAAAAATAATTGCCTCCACTACTTGTAAACAGCAGTGTCTATCCCACCTAAACCCCAAAGCCCTAAGTGTCTATAGTGTATTAAAATAGAGACGCAGGACAGACCCACACATAGTGAAGGGGAAGCACAGCACAGTGCCTTCAAGGCCCCTCGTCTTTGTTGGTCACCAACACACCAACATTGTGCCGACCAAGACCAGGGGCCTCCCTGAGAGCCCAAAAGATGCTAGCTAAATCAACCAGAACCCCAGACATCCTGTAGGGCTCAGCTGTTACACCCAACCTCTAAACTCCCATGGTCCATCTGGGTATAACCCAAAGCCCAAGGACATCCACCGATTGCAGGGCTAACTTCTACGGCCGCCGTCGCCCTTGTTTTTAAGTAGCAACTCAGCAAAAGACCATCACCATGTTTGACTGTGTGTATGATGTTCTACTTTTGAAATGAAGTGTTAGCTTTACACCAGTAGCAATGGGAAAGCATATCTTATTAAAAGTGTTGCTTTTTTCCTCATCAGTCCACTGAATATTATTATTAAAAGAAGAAAGAAAAAGCAGAAGGCAAATACTTTTTTTTATAGTACTATATGTATAATCGTTAGGATTTTTACTGAACTCAGAACAAAGTGGATACTGAAAATCTTTTACATTTTCAGTTTTGTAATTAAAAAAAGCAAAAAAAAATTCTATGGTTAACTGGAATTAGAAAATAAAATTGTTTGAATTCTATCACTGGCAAAATCATTGATGCATATTTGTCAATCATCTGTGCAAAAACAGTTTGGCTGTAAGGGCTAGCATTGGCATCCTCACATCCCACCCTGAATCATTTCTTTTCTATTCACCTCCAGTAATAGAGACATTAAGTTTGACATTAGCATTTGTTTATTTTTTTCTGAAGAATTTAATCCAGAAGAAAATCTGTTCTGTTGGGCTAGACTGTTTATCTTTTGTCAGCCCGGGAATAAACCATGTTTATTTGCTGCTCTCTAAGCAGCAACTAAACTTATAAGTCTCAAGTTTAGCAGGGGAATTTCACAATAACAGGGTTTTTGTAATTTGGGATCATTTAAAGCTGCCAAAGATCAGAGCAATTATCCTTGTATCTACCATCACACCAGTTATTGTAATTGATGTGTACCTAAACTAAAATATCATTGAGCCATTGTTGTATCGCCAGTCTTCATTATAGACTTTTTCCAGTTCAATTATTGCAGTTGAATTTTTACAAGGAAACTGTGGATTTATCTCATATCAGATTGAACACATATTTAGTTGTGTTCCAAGTGCGTCACTGTGAGCATCAGTCACTCTTTGAAGCAACTCTGACTTAAAAAAATAAAAAATAAAAAAAATCTGAAGCTCTTGAAGTAGCTAGAAAGGAATCCGGCGTTGCTTCATCCACATTATTTTCCCATTACTTTTTAATGTTACAAAAGCTGACAATATGCTTAAAACATTATTTGTGTCCTCTCTCAGCCGGATCCTATTTTCACCTGCATCGAATAAGGAAGTTATGTATTTTCTTCCAATGTGTAAAAAATTGACACTTAGCAGAACAGGCTACAATTAGAAACTCTGTACACTAATGATAAGGCTGCAAGGTGTAAAATTAAGCTTAGGCTGCTTGGACAGCGTTACCCCATCCGCTTTATTTTAACCTTGCCTGACTTAAGGTTTCTCCTGCGTGCTAGCTAGCATCAACACTGTCATTCTTTGTGACTAGTTTTGTTGAAGAACACGGGGTGCTATGTGAGAAGTTGCTTATTACAGATATAAAGAACAACGTTACTACTGGGGCATTAATTACATTTCAAATATTTAATTGCGCCTTTTTAGCTCTTCGAGACAAAATTGACATCTGCACTTTCAGTTAAAAATGCTAGCTTAGATTATTTGAGCTCTGAATTATAGTAATGTGCCGCTTTTTCTTTTCAGCAGCGGAAATGGCATTGTACCGGTGAAAGAAGTATTTGCCTAGACTACTCACTATTGAAAAACATAGCGACGTTAGTAACATTGTTTATTTTGATGTCATTATTCTCATCACTGGTGTTTGGATGTAAGCTAACAGGCTATGTCTTTACAAATATAAACTGTGACACAAATGGGATTTTGCTATAAATGAACCGAGATAAAATCTTCGTGTTGATAACTAAAGAATTTGAATTAAATGTCTCAGAATTATGAACACTTTTTGAGATTATAACTTTTCCTTGAATAATTCTTGTGTTTGAGTTTAAATGTCACAGAGAAGCCAGAATTGGTCTTTCATGAGCTGAGTGGGCTACTGATGGTTTTACATGCACATATTTTGACCAGGAACGGACTCATCTACTGAGCAAAGCCAGACTCTCCGTCTTCATAATCTGTCGTCTGGAGACGTGTTTATTTTGAAGTCTGCTTCAGTACAAATAGCTCTGGATGTAGACACTCAACAATCTGGCTTTAATCTCTGCATGAACAAGAAACTGATCTTTGGCGGTTGGACGTTAGAATGGATTAGAAACCGTAAACAGCGTTTTGTGTGCACATTTCCATAAAACTGTTTTCAGAACAGCTTTGCAAAGTAGTTTAACCAATTTATAATTGAATCACCTGACCCAGGAATCATCTAATTATCTTAGAGGTGCTGTAATATGCTCCATTCAGTGGTTTGACCTCCTCTGTGGCTTTTCAGTTCAGTGCAGTACCATCATTTTTGCAGGAATTTATTTTCTCTTCTAATAATATCGTTCAGGTTGTTTCACTGAGGTCACCATCAATAACCAAAGTCTATAATCCATCTGACTGTCCAGCTGCTACCAAAATTACCAAGACTGCCTGCAACCCATCTTGAAAACTCATCCTGGAAGCATCATTTAGTCGCTTGCTGTAGAGCGTTATAAGAATTTGCCCTGCGCGGCAGATAATGTATTTTAGATCAACAGAGCTGAAACAGTTTGAAGGACTTGCAGATGTGTTGGAGCGACTTCAGACCTGTCTAGCTTCTGTTTTGAGCTCTGGCTGTAAGCGCCTAACGCTCAGTTTGTTTACAGGTGATTTTTCAAAAGGGTTTTGAGTTTCTTTGAAGCTGTGCTCAAAAAAATTAGGCAACCAGTTTGTGAAAAAGAAAAACACTATTTGACCATAATGTGTGAAAGACTTCATTTTTGGCTAGTGTAAAACGCGGAAAGATTTGTGTTCACCAAATTGTTTCATGGAAGCTGTGTCCCATCTCTGGGATTATAGAAAATTACTTGGAACATTTTATTCCACTGCTGCCAATCAGCAATCCCAGTAAATGTGCCAAATAAAATATCCAGAGAAACAGAAATCCACCATAAACACTAGCTCTGAATGAAGACACTGTAGCACTGTGAGGACTTTATAATCATCGTGCGATTTGGCTGTCACAGGATTACATTGCACCTTTAAAAGTGAATGTTTGTGTAGTTGTATTAAAATGATTTCTCTCTTCCTCTTCTCCTTTTTCTTTCTCTCTCTAGCTGCCTCCGAGGGGAGAGTGAATGGCGGAGAAGATTTCTTTCAGAAGGTGAGTGTGCAGTCTGCACCTGGGGAACGTTTGCTTTGTCGTTGGGTTGTGCTCGAGCACCACTTCTCTCCTCACAAGGGAGCGTACGTCAGGTGTTTCGTCCGGTCACTTCTAATTACAAATCCAAACAAATAAAAACAATAGAACGTCGCTGACGTTAAACGGCCCCAGGACTCTGATGCCAAAACACAGCTGACACAACACTTGGGGCCGTTCTCACTTACATAATGTACCGTGACATACGAGATTATCTAGAGTTTAGTACAGTGTTAAAAATGGGCCCAGCGGTGAGTCTTTTTACGGACTGTTGTAATAAAAGTTAATGAAGGCACTACATAAAGAACAGCACAAGGAGGATTCTCCTTGGTTTAAGAAAGTCTTGAAGCATTTTTTTCCACTCCACGTTCTTCGTATTCTTTCTGATATGTCAGTCAAGTGTGAATCTGGGTGGTTTTTATATAAAAGTATTTTTCCCATTGTGCTAAACAGTATTTTTTTGACTATCCAACACTCCCAAAGTTAGATTAAGGTGGATTGCTTGCCAGCTGCATCTTAATGAATAAAGAACAGAACATGCACTCTGAGATCATGTCACTGCAGGGGTGCAAACAAATTTGTTCATGCATGTACGTTTGAAACAGATTAACAATAAAATGTTAACACTATTACTATTACTGTAGCTGTTCTGATTGAATGTCTTAGGTAAATGGTGAACAACTTGCCCATCACACATGGCAACTATTAAATGAACTCTTCTGTCATTTTTGGAAAAATCCAAACATCAACACCGTGTCGTGTTTTTTTCTTCTCGTTGAAACATCGCTTGTAGATTGTTACTTGCCTAAAACAAGCTTCAGACTGTATTAAACACCCTCCTCAGAAAACTACTGGGCTGTAATGAAAGAAATGAAGGACAGTGGGGTTTGTTTCAGCGTTCCTCCTTTCTCTGTTTTCCACTTTTGGTTTCAGAATTTGGGAAGCTGAGTTTAATGTCAAAAAGCAGCTATTTCATTTTTCCTGCTGCAGTTTTCTTAACCTAAGTAATTAAAGCCAGGCGCCTTTTCATTCCCCTCTCTCCCCTTCGCTGGAATTTGGAGGATGCACTGTACTGTAGCTTTGTGTGTACTTGGATATAAATATAACGTATTTGTGATTCTGTGACTTAAAGTTTGCTTAAAGAAATAGTCCTAATTACACGTTAAATCAGATAACAGAAATTAGCTTGCCGATGTTTGACTTGGCAAGAAGCAGTGAAGCAGGAGTCCCGGCGTTATGCTTTTCCAGCAGTATTTCCATTTCCATAACTCCTGATTCCCTGTATATGCCCAGTAAAAGTCAGGAAAATAAACATCAAGTGTGGAGTGTGGAGCAGTATTGTTGAGAGAAAATAGATGAGCTGCATAGAATACCTTGAAGTTGATGAAAATGGAAACTCTTAGTTGAACGGCTTCCTACCTGTCCCACACCCCCACCGCACATATTCAGTGCAACTAATAAACTGGGCCTCTAGCTTCCTCGTGAAAGCATGTGGTCAGTTTTATTTATTTACTTATTGTTTTGACGCACACTCTTTTTGCTTGTGCTTTGGGATTGAGATCTGCTGTTCAGTCGCAGCACAAAACGGTCCGCCCCTGCGCTTCCTCCCCAAGCCCACTACCTCGGTTGATCAGAGCCTCTTACTCACCGTCTGCTGGACTTCCCTGTGTCTAGTTTAGTCCACCCTGTTCACAGAGTCAGTGAAAAAGTAACAATGATGGCAGCAGACCACAAGTTGGACCACTTTGGGATTGGCCCTGTCGAAGTTCTCGCAGCTCATATGAGGGAATATCCGTTTGGTTTTGGCCCTCAAACTCTCCCTCTTGCTTTCATGTCGCTTTGTCTTTGCACTCCGTTATACCACAGATGTCTCACTGCTATCAGTCTGGTGTAGTGAGAGTTTTTCCTCTGCAAATTAGGTTCATGATTGTTTAATAGAAAACATGTGTCAGTAGGCAGTTGAAGGGGCTGTTGTGCTGGAAAAGTTTCCCATTGTGATCTGTTGGGAGTTTGAATTCATGGCCAAGACCAGAAAGCTTTTTGGAAAGCGGTGCAGAGGTTGAGCCGTGAGGCAAAAGAGAGACTTGAGAAGCTAAGCTGAAGCTGGTGAAGATGATAACTGTTCACCACAGAAGGTCTCATGAGTAGATTTTGAGCTGAGAGGCAACTTTGAACTTGTAGCCAGTTCATCTGTGATCGCCTGTTCCGTCTCTCCTTCCAAGAGAATGTGGCTCTTTAAATTATGCCAGGCCTAATATAGCAGTGCCAGCACGCTTACATCTGAGGCCAAACATCATTTATTTAGTTTAGTTTTTTTTGTTGTTTTTTTTTGCACCAAAGCAGCTTGTATTTCTTTGCTCTGACATAAAAAAAAAAATACCGAAAATTACCACAATCCAGATTGAGTGATCGTCCTGCAGGAAATTATGAGAGGCTGACATAAGTAGGTCAGACAGTTTTGCAGCCCGATCCACACTTACATGGATATTTATGCAAAACACACATTTTCTGTGCTTGTGACCCATATACTGCATGTGGATTGGAGAAATGATGGCATATAGACCCACTTTGCTCAGGTAAACTCATCCCTTCTGTTGAAAATCTACATCCGCCCTTTTTTATAGGTTTTTCCCTGCTGTCTTGCTTTTTCCCCTAACTGCTTCCATTAAATTTCTAATAAAAACTAAACATCTTAATTACTGAGGAGAAAAGGTAAAAAGAGTTATGACTGTTTTAGCGGAAACTTAATCTTAGAAGTCGGTTTCCAGTCAAAAACTTAACTCTCTTTCAGAAGTCAGAGTTCTAGCTGGAAAAATCGGCCGGATGTCAGGATATTACTGTTTTCAGTACCACTTTTGCAAACAACTGCTTGGACTTCAATAAATATCCATTGATTTGTACCATGGATTCAGACTGTATGTCAGTAATATATGCATTGATGCTTATTTGATACTGCAAAGGAAAATGTTTAGGTAGCACTGTAACATTTTCTGTCAAAGTCACTGAGATACTAACTTTAAGATCTTATTAAGGTTTGAAGTGTTTATTTATTTATGTTATGTCATTATCAAAGAATACAGTATATACATATATTTTATATTTTACTGTGTGAATTTCTTTCCAATTCTATATAAAATATATATATATTTTTTTTGTGTTTTTTCCCTCAAGCAGATCCTAAATTAAGGAGATATTGCTACATTAAATATTACACATATAATTGATATAGCTTCAGGTATTTAGTTGCTAGATTGTGTATCATTGTCTAAATGTGACTAAACGCTAAATGACAGCAAAGTTCCTCTACTACCATCCTGGGTGATGTTGACATCAACTTGCATTGTTGGCATGCATTATGCCACCTTGGTAATGTGATGGTTTAAGGCAAATTCACCACAGAAGTCTACAAGGAGTTAAACCAGAGGCACGCACAGTGTTGTGTGACATATATTTGTAAACTTTCCTTTCAAATGAATATTGAATGTGCTTCCATTGCTGATAATAGTGGTATAGTTTACGTGATACATGGGTAAATGGTGCATAACCACTTAAAAATCTCTTGGATTTGCAGATAGCCATGTTAAATAAACAGATATGTGTAGAGATGACCTCCAGGTTGTTTTAGACTTATGTGTTCCCTGTCCCATCTTTTCACGAATGAGCTGTTCTCTACCAGTCTTTTGGTGTCAAATGTTTCGAGTAGCACCACAGCAAACTGCGACTGTCCAGTGTAACCGGACAGTGCAATCACAGGCGGTTCCTCAGAACCACCGGAGTGCTGGGTGAGAGGAGAGGAGCAGGATGGCAGCCGCGAGGTCGTCGTCCAGAGCGCCAAACAGGCTGTGACTGCTGCCGTTAAAGAGACAGAGACCCAATTTTATGATGCTAAATTACAAGTCACAGTTGATACATATAGAGAATTTTTATAACAGCTGAATATAACATAATTACTTGATTGTGCTACAAAATGGCTGGAAAGAAACATAAACTGCCCCACCTGGTGGCCAAACAGTGCTTTTTGATTCGGGTCCCACAGATTGTGTTGACACTATTTTTCAGCGGGGGTTTTTTGTTTTATTTTTTTAAGAAGAAAAGTAAAGAAATAATACTTTGGCGGCTTAAATAATTAGGTTTCCTCTGGTTGAGGATGTATATATTTGATTAAATGTTCGACTGGGGTGTTTGCAAATCTTCCCTTCTTGTAATTTGTGTTGCCTTTTCATAATTATGTAAACATTACTAGCCAAGAGGGGTAACAAGGCGATAGCTGTGAGTTAGCACGTGGATTCTTAACACGGCTGTTGAGTCTCGAGGGGATGGTTGAGTCAGCTCTGTCCGCCTCGAGCTCTACTGTCTTTAGCCTCTTAACTCTGCTTTACACCCGACTAAAGCCCTCTCCCCGTCTCGCTCTGCGATCACACATTGCAGCTGTACTAACAGCTGCACTGTTGCAGAAAACAACGCTGCCATGCCGATTTGCTGCTGTGACAACCCAGTCACATGCGTTGACTACATGTGCTGTCTTTTTAGACATTTCCTTCGTTTGTGATGCTACATGTTGCTCTTCTTTGCAGCTGAAAACCTCAACTACCCAATCAGTGTTGTTAATAGGATGCCATGAAAACCTATCGCAGCAATGTTTGTATTTGTTCAAGTTAGGAAAAAGGGAGGAGTAGCAGGAAAAAAAAGAAGTGTGGAATAGTAAATGTATAGGTTTCTTAATGTGTTCAAATACCTTTAGCCATTTCAAGGCCCTTCGTGAAAACAAACGCCATCCAGCCCTTTAAAATGGTGTGTGGTCTGTCAGAAATCAGTCCCATCTGCTGAGCGCTGCCAAAAACAGCAAAGCTGGACAGGAAGCGGGTTTCTCCGAACAAAGACCTTTTTACAGAAAATGTTGACGACTCAAGTGCTTGAAGATACAAGCGAAGGGCCGTGATGTCATTTTCATGATAAATCTTTTTTTTTTTTAAGTTATTGCAATTTACCTTAGCTTAAAAGAGAGAGCAAATTTGAATTTTAAAGTCACACTTTTCAGTTACAATTTTATCTAAAACTCAAAACGGAATAAGTCATGGTTTTATATTTAGTCCATCCTTGCCTCCGTAATTACAGCAACCTCTGAGAACTGGCTGCAGTATTATTTTTGCTAAATTGCAGTGTTCTAAATGAATGCCTCTGTGATAAAACGCAGACAGTGTCACAGGACTTGAAGCAAGAAAAAAAGGAGGAAAAAAAGGTGAAAATAGAAAAAATAAACAAATAATAAGCATGAACTCATTTGGATTGGTTTCTCTTTGTATCATTAAGCACAAAATGCAAATTTTTTTCTGTTATTTGTACCAGCTGTCCGCGCGAACATGTGACTTCAGTCAGCGCAGTTAGCGTCCCGCTCTGGGCTGAAGATGTTTTATTGGGCTTCCTCACATGTACCAGACGACGGCGGGGTGGGTGTCCTGTAATAGATTAGAATTACTGCCTCAGGATAACATGAAGTACCCAGTTAGGAAAAAAAACTCCTCAGGTTAAAGTTTCAGGCCTGTATTTTACTGCATGTGAAGTCATTGATTTTATTGCAGAAAGGAACAAAAAAAAAAGAAAACTCCACAGACTGAAGGGACGGCAACATTGTACGTCTTTAGCTAGTGGTTATTTTGGTAGTCTACTGATCGATCAATATTTTACCTGATTATTCAACTGATTAAGGATCAATTTTAACCTTAATCAGTTAAAATTAAGGTTAAAATTGATCCTTTCTGCTTTCGTTTGGAAATTTGAGTGAGGCAAGAACAAGAGCAAGACCAAAACAATGAGAAACAGTCCATAATAGTGTGATTCTTACTGCTAATGTTGTTGTGGCATCTCATTTGAAAGCTAACCTACAGCAGGCCTTTGATTAACTGTTCGCAAAACACTGATGTGGTTCTCTATGAGGCAACTGCAGTGAAAGTGGGCACTAAAAATTTGTTACAATCCTACGACATTTTCAGCTCTAATAATATTTGGCTTTAGTTTTGTTACATTTTATTTCACAAGGAATCAATTTTGTGATTGCTTCATCAGAGCAAATAAATGCTGATCTGTGAAAGTATAGATTGCTCTGCCAGAATATCCCTAGCCATTGATATTTTCAACATTTTCTCAAATTAAGACCACAAACTTTACTGCGTTTCGTTCAGATTCTGTGTGACGGACCAGCAGAAAGTGGTGTGTAATAGGGAAGTAGGAGTGGTACGTGGTTTTCAAACGTTTTTACAAAGTAAATCTGAAAAGAGAACCAAGCATTTGTCTTCATTTTTGTTTAGTCTGATACCCCTAAATGAAATCCAATTCAACCAATTGCCTTTAAAAATAAGTGTTATAGTATGCAGTCTTTAAGAATATGATGTAAACTCATGAGAAATAGAAATGTTCTGTGAAGGCTGCAGAGCTGCTGAAGTTGAGCATTTTTATGTGCTATGGCTCAGTCAAAGTCAGGATCTGAATCCACATTAACAAATGGGATAAAGCCGAAGCTGGAAAAACAAAACAAGAATGTCACATTATTAAAGGCATTTGTTCTGCTAATGTGTTGCGCAAGAAATTTGTTGTCTTGCATTAATTTGCTTTAATGTGTTTCAGATGAATGTTGTGCTTCAAATCAGAACCGACATGCACTTGTTTTTGTTTTGCAACCTCTAAAAATGCCAATTTTTACCGAGCCTGTTCAAAAGATTGAACATTGTCTTAGAGTTTTCGTCAAGCTGATGATCTAGCCTGTCCATTTTTATATGTGATTATAGGGCTGGGATGTAGGAAACCAGTGAGGCTTGAAAGGGCTTCCAGTCAACCATCACAGACCCAGAGCGTAAAGCTGCAGAATGAAGAAAGGCATGTGTTGGACTTTTTCAGAGCTCACTCTCCGTTTCTCAGGTGGGCGCGGGTGGCAGTGGACAAGCTGTCAAACTTTATTTCAAAGGATCCCGAACAGACCGCGCTGCTTCCAAAGGACCATGTGGAGAATTTAAACACATACATTTTTGGGTGTTTGGCACCAGCTGCAAGCTACAAAACGTTATCCTGGCACTGAAATTAATAAACAAGAGAAAAGTCGTCTCATTTTGGATTTTCTGTCCGTGTTAATCAGCTTGAACATCTGCAGGGAGCTCTAATGGGGCTTAATGCACACTCACGTCCATCTGACTTGCACTGTTTATCTTATGGCTCAATGCAGTTGTCCACTGAGATATATTAAGTGGTGGCTGGCGGTGTTGTAATGGCTCCTCCAGTGCTTCGTCACGTGGCCGAGACTTTGAGAACTTTGACAAAATCATATCTTCTCCACCCTGAAAGACCAAACCCCTGGAAAGTATGAAAATAAACAAAAGACTGCAGGACGTTTGTGAAAACAAGGATGGAACGTCTTGAGGAGGACAAATCCATTAGGACACAGCGATCATTCCTTTTCTCTTTTTTTTTCTTTCTTCGGGTGTTATTCTGTTGGGTTTTTTTCCCCTCTACACTTAGATTAACCCCTTCTTAGGACGAGCTTCTTCCGAAGAGCGTTGTTTATGGATTGCAGCTGTTAATCCAGTCGAGGTGAACTTCTTATTGCTCAAAAAGACAAGCGGGAGTTTATTAAGAAACCCAAGTGCCTCCCGAACACCTTCTTACTCTTTTTATTCCCACTTCCTGCTGTTTGTTTTTTTAAACCACTCTAGCATATGCTCTTGGTTAGATTTGTCAAAGGGTTCTTCTCATAAAGATGTTTTTTTTTTTTTTTTTTTCTTTCTTCCTTTTTTTAGTTCCAAACCTAAAAGTCCTCTCTGTTTTGATTTCCTTTTCATTTTTTGGTGGGATGAATTTGAACCCTGAGCAGAAATGTATGTCTGGAAAAAAGCACCCTGATTCAGCAAATAGGATCAGAGTGAAATCTAGTAATAGACGCTGTAGCTCCTCTGACTGTTTGGGTATTTTACTAGTTCTGTGCTCATCATCACTTTACTCCTTTAACAGTTAGACACAGTTTCCTTGCATCTTTCCAACACACAGTGTCTGCTAATGTCATTGTCTGTATGATGAACTAATATCTTCCCATTTTCACTCTTTTCCAGATCATGGATGAAACCCAGACACAGATAGCCTGGCCTTCCAAACTGAAGATTGGAGCCAAGTCCAAAAAAGGTAAAAAAAAAAATAAATAAATAAAAAATTGTGTCTTATTGTCATTCCCTTTTGACAAGATGGTGACTTTGTAAGCAGTTGAAATGGTAGTGGGTATTCAAACAGTTCTCATCATGGCTGAAAATGTCCGCCTTGAAACTGGAGTGTATTGTTCATAAATGGAAATCAGGACAATGATCTGTTTCTTTTTTGTTCCTAATGTAGAACAGAGTCATTTATCCTTAAGCACTTATTGTTTCTGAGTCACAGTCTGATACTGTATTATAGTTAGTATCATAAATGCACATGTTTACTTGAACACAAAAAATATAATTGTTCATTTGTTCTACCGTTACGTTAGCTCATTTAAACTTATCAGAAATGTACCCTTCTGCTTTCTTCTAGGTACACGATGCACTTGTTCTCTCCCGTTCTTGTTATCGCTGTGGAACTGTGATTAAAGGCCTTCTAAATCTTTGTTTTCGTCTCAGCCATGGCTGAATTGATGACCTGACAGTTTAAACAGCTTTCTGTTTCTGTCGCTATAAATTCAAAACAAATTGCTCCAGTTAGTGGGCTACTGGACTACTAGTTTAAGCAGCAGGTTGTAAAAGAAAGCTGCAAAAATGCATGTTTCCTTAAAGCTTACATAGTTATTATCCTCCTTGTGTACCCTCTGATTTTATTTTTATTGTACAGTGAAATGCTTCCACACTCACACATCTGACGCTCGTGGAAGGTAAAACTTTTGAAATGACTGGTTCACTGACTGAGTGAATGAAAACTTTTATTGTTGATCCCCTGATTATGACCTATTGTTCTGAAGTCGTGTCAAAGACCAAAGCAATGTTAGTCTTTACTTGAATGTTGTTTCTGCCATGCCTCTCCTGTTTGTGGATGTTTGTGTCTGATGTGCTGAGCTCATAAAATGTGCTCGTAAAATGCGTGGCCAGTATGAATATGTTTACTTGTGAGAGAGGACAAGTGACGTGCAGATTAGTTTCTGAAGTTGAACATCTTGTTACCTTACATACTGGTTACATTCACAGTTACTTGTACTAATGGTGAGTGGTTAGGAGTTAGGATACGCATGGGATGCTTTGTGATTATCATCTTATGACAACCTGTGGTAAAAAAATACCACAGTTTCAATGTTGTTACACAAACAAAATCTATAGCATTATCCAATCGCTTTTAGTTAAAGCAAAAACTATTTCTGCTCCTACATTGATTACTAAAGCTGAAATGAGAAAATTTGCTACGACCTTTTCTCTGCCATTTTACTAACAGGATTTTAAAACATAAGAGCCATTTGACAGAAAGTCTTAGCTGTTAAGAAATCCTAACTATTTACAACCTGGTTTTATATAGATATGTAACTAGAAGACCCTAATGATGAAGGAGGAATTTTATTTTATGTGATTGTTGTTTTCTAATGCTCCCATTTTCATGCTGACTATGGCATCTATTGTAACATATAACAGTAAATTGCTAGTTTAATGGAAAGGGGATTTTTGTCGTAATCAGTGTCCAAAAACACTTTAAATTAATATTCACCAGTTAAATTGAATTTCAAAAATGTTGCATCTAGTCATGTTTTGTTTAGATTTTTTTTATTTATTTAAGACTTTATTTTAACAGTCAGTGTCTCGGAAAAAGTCATTAGAATCAGATGGATGAGAGGAAGGTATTTCTACGTTGCACTTGCATTCTTTAGTAAAAAGCTAATTGAGCCATTTGCACAGATGAAAGCTTACGTGTTTTCCATTCCTCGCAAGCCAATAACTTCATCTGCACACAGGACTTTTTCTTTTCTTTTTTTTTCCTTCTCCTGCGGAGGCGGAGGTGTGGGAGTCGAAGCTCTCGTGTTTATTGGTAAAGTTGCTCCAGCATTCTGTTACCAATAAAAGATTTGCATGGTTATTTAAAGCTCTTCCGGGAGGGAGGGACTGCGGAGGAAGAAAAGGGGGTTGGAGGAATAGGTGTAGCTGTGCCCGCTTTGTTTCCCCCAGGAGAATTGCCAGCGCTAGTCTTCGAACCAGATGTGCGATCCACTGACATCATGTAACTTCCTCAGTTAGTCGACTCAGACAAATGTTGAAGGGATTATGGGGGGATTCTTTAACATTATTTCCTCTCTGATACATAATCAACTTTAAGTCCTGGCAGTTCATACGTACATGACCCTTCATTCACGTTAAGGGTCCCTTCATTCACAAAAACCTGCTTCCTACACCAACTGGGAGAAGTTACATGTGAGAATACTTTCAGTTATGTCCCAGGATTTTTATTTGTCCATTTTTCTGGCTGTGTTGTTGAAACCAAGAAAAGCAGCAAGGAGGAAAACTTGTGGGGAATCACTTGGTTCTCTTATGAGTGTGTTTGAGCAAAGAGACGCGGGGAACTGTCCGAATCCTCCAACGACTTGCGCTCAGGACAAAGAAGGGAAAGGAAGAGGTCGAGGAAGCCCATTAGCTTCCATTTAGCTTTTATCTGCCAAGATCAAGAGAAAGGGCATTCACTAGAAGAGATGACAGAATAACATTTCACACAACAAAATTAGAGTTTAAAATGAAGTTATTAAATCTGTATTCGGAAACTGTGACATTAAAAACTGTGTGATCTTTGGCTGTTCAACAACTCAGGCTACTTTAAAAGTAAAGGGCGTCAGGTTTTGCTGTAGCTACCTTGCTGTATTATAGAAATTTTTTTTAAGTATTCAAGCTTTTTTGAAGCTAGTTTTGTCTTAACTACATGCAGGGAGACATTATGCAATTTGTTCTTGGCTAAAAGCTAACTTTTAGCCGAATGCATTTAGATTCCAGAACGGTCAGGTTTCTCTGTTGAAAGGCACCCTCAATCAGAATCAGAAAGTAAGACTTTTACTCAAGACTGGCTGCAAGGACAAGAACAAAGTTCTTGCTAGCAAGGATCATACTTCAAAAAAACAAAGCAAAAAGACCTGGTAAAGAGAACTATTTTCTCTGTCCTATAAAATACATACTGTCCTTAACTTTTCATCTTCTCAGTATTCTTGGAATACTAACACAAGGGTCTCCTTGTACTCTGTTAGACAGCTAAGAGTAATAAAAGACTTCAGGCAGGATACAGTCTAATAAAAATTAGAATTTGTAAATCAAATTTATACTGTCATTGTCAACTCTTCATTAAAAAAAGAAATGTTTTGGCTGTCCTGAAAGCTACAAGAGGTTGCTATTATTTCATTTGCATAATTAGTCGTAATGGCTTCTGGAGAATAAGGTATGACATCGTAGGAGAGACAGAAAGTTATTTGTGTAGCGCATTTACACTACAAGGCAGTTCAAAGTGCCTCACAAAATAAAACATAACATGAAAAATGTAACATATTAGATAAAGAAGTAGGTCAAAGCACCGTACGAAGGCTATTTGTTGGCACTACTAATGACGTAGCAGACAAAGACAGTTTTCTGCAAATCAATACAATACAGGCTTAGGAATACTCAAAATAACACATTTTACAGCTATTTAAGTAATTATTGTTTTGCTGCAATTTGTCCTAAACATACTTTATTTAAAGACAGCTGTCAAATCTATAAACCTTGCTAATTGGTGCTTATAAAGAAAAAAGTAACAATGTTAATGCCGACACTCTTGTTTCGAACAGTTAACGCTTCCTGTTCTGCACAAATCTTTCTTGTGGTTCAATGTCTATTTCTTTGTAAGTGCTATCATTCTTTGTGTGTTAAAGTAATTCCCATGGTTTCATTTAAGCATATATATTTTTTATTTTATTTTACCATTTTTCATGCATATCTGTCCTTTTTTAATAGGGGTATCGTTATTTTTTTTTTTTTTTTTTTGGCTTTGTCTGAAGACAAAGCCAAAAACTCTTTTTTTTATTTTAATAAAAATAAAAAAAAGAGTTAAAAAGAGGGAAAATGCTTCATGTAAAACAGCTGAAATAAATATAAACACACAGCCTATTTAGTTACCAGAAAGCAAGTGACACAGTGAAGCCCCTGAATGTTTTGGTTGTGGTTCAGACAACCTTGTTGTCTGAAGACAGATAATCATACATCATAATAAATTAGCACATGGGTTACGAAGAGGATTTGCTTGTCAGATTAAAAGTACCTTTAAGGCATTAAACATTAAACTTTTCATTAAGCCCCACATTTTTGTATTGAGATGCTTTTTATAGCTCTCATATTAAATATTGTTTTTATTAGATCAAAGCATCAAATAATCATAATAAACATTAATAAAGGTTTGAAAACATCAACCTGTGTCTAATTGATCTATATATTGAGTTATTGAGCTGATCAACTTTTCACTAATATTGTAATTTATTGATCATTGTTATTAAAACTGTCATGTAATACTTTTACTACTGCTGTTATTAATTCCTTTTAGTATATTTTATACTAAAAGGAATTAATAACATATATATTAATTAACATATACATAATATATTATGTATTAATAATAGCATTATTAATACATAATAAATGTGCACATAACAAGCATAATTAGTACATTACTATTGACTGGTATTTTAAATGTTATAAAAGCCACGTTTAAAGTTATTTAAGGCGAAGATCTTCACCGCATTTGTTTCTCATCATGTCATAACAAATAAAACACAAACCTCAATTGCTCAGCCCTTAAAGTAACAGACGACTCAGCCATTTCTCTGGTACTGAAATGTGTTTTTAACTATTTTAATCTAAAGTCATGCTTTTCATAGCTCTGCTTATTTCCTTGGGATTCTGCAGCAGTGTTTCCTCTGCCATCTGGTGTTAATATACAGGATCCCGTCTTAATTGATGGGAATTGTATGTTTGTAACCTCTCCGCATTCAGTCTAGCACTTTACCCCCCAAAAATCAAAGCAGCCTCTCTATTTCATTTATCACCTGCAGGAAGTAATCTCTGCAACCTGCAGAAGTGTGATAAGTCCAGTCGGTAGCCTGAGGAGCTAACTATCAGAGGAAGCACACTGCCAGTGATTTAATACAGTGTGGACTCATGCCCGTCTTCCCTATAAAAAAAAGCATTTTGACCAAATTGTTAACTCAATCTGATCATATTTAGATTCCAATTTTTCAGGTTCTATTCTTTGTTTTTATATGAAAATCATTTTAATAGCCCTTTCACGTCGCCAACTGGAACGTTCTCTGTTTCCGCAGATGTTTTTGAATGGAAAAAGCCAAGCCAAACTCTCTTAATTCTCTTCATTTGTGTGGTATTTTCTAATGTAGCTGGAAAAAAAATCCTTCGGCTTTGCCAGTGGAGAATTCTGGGTCAAAAGGTTTCTCCTCTGTCAAGCAAAGCTGCGTGCAACTGAAAAGGCTAACTGTCCTCAGCTGCGAGTCCAGCCCTTGTTGTTGTTTGTTTTCATAGCTGCCGTGTGAACCAAATTATGACTTAAGGTGTTCATTTTTTATTCCACAATCAATCACCTTAGAAGAGAGGAGGGGGAGAAAAAAAAATTACCTAACACACTCCAGAAATGCGGGGGTGTTCTGCATCACGACTGCAACACTCGTTTAGGATGGCTAATGTTTGCCAGATGTGCTCTGCAGGTTAGTTGGCGGACACTTAGAGGAGCCAGACTCCCCCTAATGGTCAAATTAAATTTTGCGGGAGGAAATTGAGAGCTTTTGGTTGTTTGCAGCAACAGCCAAATGATGGGAAATCTACCTGGAATCAGCAGTGAGGCTGTGAAAAGTCTCCAATGGCTCTTTGTGCTCTTTTTTTCCTTTGTGTTTCTTTGTTCTTTTTAGTTTGTTTTATGATTATTTGTTTTGTTCATATTCTTGATAAAAAGTGGGGTTTTTTTTTGCAGTTTTCTGACCCGTCCTGGAGATTTTACCAGTCCTGCCCTCTTTCAGACTGACAACATGCAACTGTGAAGCTAAAAAAATAAATGTGATTTATTGAGCTTGGTGTGCAGCTCGTACTGTAAATCCGAGTCCTGGGGTGTTTTTGTCTACATGGGGAGGGGTATTCCTGGAAGAGGGACTTTGGTGGGCTTCCTGCTACTCAGCACAGTTTAAACAGGGGCAAATGGGCTGTAAGGGTGCAGAGCCATTTGTCCTCTTTCTATGGGTCTGTGTTTGTGTGCTTTTGCATTTGCTAAATGGCAACACGTAGAAATTGTCCAGTTTGAGCTTCACCTGGGAATCGTTACATTCTCTCTTTTAGGGATTTTTTTTTTTTAGCTGAGGGAACACTGTTTCTTCTGACTAAGCTCTGTTTTCACCCTCTTATTTTCGAAACATCTACAAGAGCAATAGGTTAGAATATCATCAGGTAATGTGCTAAATAATTAAATAAAACAAGTCAGATTTCATATAGATTAAATCCACATTGAGACATTTTTGTATGTTAGTTTTTAAGATTATTGGCTACAGCTAATAGAAGAATACAAAACTCAGTTTAATAAGCGTGTCCATGTATTGAACTCGGTAGTTGGTCGTTGCTCCTTTTGCATGGATTACAACTTTAATTCAACGCAGCACAAGATAATTAGCCTATGCTAAGATGCTAAAGAAGCCCAGGTTGCTTTAATTGTGGCCTCCATGTTGTTATCTGGTTGACAAATATTTGCTGCTCATTATCTTTCAGATTCCATCTAAAGCTATCCTTATGTTTAGCAATAAAGCAGAACAGTGCATGCATGAGTCCTCAGGTTTACTTTCCCTGCTGTAATGGAGCCCACTGTGTTGCAATTATTCTGAAATTATATATATTTTGTAATATTGTTTCAAATTAAACAAATAACCCAGTAGCCTCTCTTTTTGAACTTTATCTTGGAACACTCAAGTGGCAAAAGTAAACCCGCAGTGTTTCACTTTGCATAAAGCAACTAATAAAACCACAGCCACCCAGCCAGGTGATTATGAATGCCTGCTTGCAAATTTTGAAAATATTCCACTTTCTGTCAGCTTCATCTAATCTGGCTGTAATTTTTTTCTCTCCCCCTATTCTCTTCTAAGTGATTGGTTGTGGAATAAAATATGAAAATCAAGTCATAATTGGGTTCACACAACAGCTATTGTAAATTGGTAAAACAGATTTGCAAAAAAAAAAAAAAAGATGGAAAAATAATTCATAAATTAGCTTCCCAGGTTTTGAGACAAGGATGTGCAGAAAATCAAGATGACACTCTGTTTTTGCAATGCTTTACATGACAGACAGTTTTTTTTAGCATACTCTAAAGAGCGACAAATGGCATAAATCCACTTCCACAGGGAGCCGTCTGACTGCTTGCAGACTTCATCGAGATTGCACATATCAAAACAGCAATTATTCTTGCAGAGCTTTTCATCTAAGCTCACTAATTTGCTGATAAATGCAGCCATCTTTTGTCGAATGGGCTTTAAGTTGTCTCTTTCTTTCGCATTCTGTCGTTAGTCCTTATCGGAGCCGACACCTTCCCACTAAATAACAACGCTTTGTCTCTTTGTTTCAGATCCACACATCAAGGTGTGCGGAAAACGAGATAACGTGAGGGAAGCTAAATACAGAATTATGTCTGTCCTTGACACAAAGGTAAAGTTAAACTCTTATCCCCCCCCACTTTTCTGTTTTTTGGCTCCAAATGTGTTTCACTGCAGTGCAAATAACAGATTGCACACTGACTAGTCTCCAGTCATGCCCAATGCTCCTATATCTATGTTGTCATGGATTAAAGTGTTTGTATGTAGATTCTTTGCCATAGCAACACAGACTTTTGCTTATCTGGAGCACTGCACTGTAGCGCCTCCTAGAGGAAAAAATTTATTTGTGCAGATTTAGTTTTGTTTGCACACTTTTACATGTTTGTGTCACTAAACGGTTGTTTTAGTCCATTAGATTTGACTCAAATATTGTATATTTGATTGACTTCTTAATCCTCCTCATGTTGCTCATTTTTCTGAATTAATTTATGCAAGTGTTTAGCAAAAGCGGAAATTGAAATAAGATCTCTTTGGAGTAAAGTTTATTTTAGAGATGAATTAGGGGTGTTTCTGATAATCTGCATTAATGCTGTGTATATAAATACATATAATTTTTATATGTAGCTCAAAGTTACTTCTCTACACTATGCACCTCTGTGTTTCTGCACATTAGAGCAACAGGGTGACGCTGAAGATGGACGTTTCCCACACAGAGCACTCGCATGTCATCGGCAAAGGCGGGAATAACATCAAGAGGGTGATGGAGGAGACGGGGTGCCATATCCATTTTCCTGACTCGAACAGGAACAACCAGGCAGAGAAAAGCAACCAGGTTTGAGACTTGTTCATTTTTTATCCCATGAGCCAAAAATGTCATCCGATAGCGAAATCCAATCGTCGTCTTATAATGATTGATTCTCCAGGCGTAGTGGGTTGTTAAGTCGATCTGTGAGTGTAGGCTTTTGTTTCCTATGCTAATTGTCATAAGATACCAGGCTGGATCGTTTGCACAGTGTCTGTACAGTGTCCTGTGATTACTGGCAGTTACAGAGGGAGTCGGGCTGGATCCTGTTGTATTTCCCGCCGAAGTGTAGCACTAAGCCAAGCGTCACATTCGCATCTTTGTGCGTCGTTGTATAGCCCACTGGGAAGTCCATCCATTATTTGAAAAGTTCAAGTCTGATCTCTGCAGCCCAGTACAGTTTGAATGTTTGGCACCGTTAAACCTTTCAGTGCTCTGATCTCATGTAGTGCTCAATCCCCTCCAGTTGTTCTCTGATGATGCAAGCATTGGCTAATTAGCAGCAAGACGACTCCCTTTAGGGCTAGGCCCCTTTAAGCACTCTCCTTTTAATTTTCTTTGATGCCGAACACTTTCAGATTCAGCTGAACATTGCAGATATGTTCCCAATACTGAGAGTGACAGTGGTGTTGATAAGGAGATATAGACTGGTTGATAAATCGATGATGTGTTTTTGTTTGTTTGTTTGTTTGTTTTGTATCTGACAGAATCTCGTGGGACTTGGGTTGTTGTTGCACTTAATAACTATATTAAGAATTTTTTTTTTCTTTTTTGCTACATTTCAAATTGATTATCAGGGTTTGATTATCAGTTGTGCTAGAATTAATTCCAACCTATTTTTGTGTTTGAGGCTTAAATAAGTGTTCAAAATATATATTTACCCGTTTCCTCTGAAAATACTGTTGAAAATGTTCTGAATCTAGTTATCTCCTTGACTTGTTGTTGAAAAGTCAATTACCTGAGTCGTTGCCAATTATGCAACATTGAAGCTACTACAGGAAAAAATTAGCTTTGTACCGATAGATGCACTGCATTTCTGGCATTATCAAGTTTTGATTCCTGCCAAAACTGGCTAACCCATTTTCACATTTTTATTGTTAACAGGTGTCTATCGCAGGGCAGCCAGCAGGCGTGGAGGCAGCACGTGTAAAAATAAGGGTAAGCTACTGGAGCTCCGCCAGTTTTGCCTATAGGGGATACTCCACCCTGCATTTTAAATGGCAATTCCTTATTCCTCACACCCGTGAAAGGTTACGCTTTTTATCCTCTTGAAGCAAAGTTTTACTGTTTCTGTTGGGAGAAAAAGAGCAAGATATCACCATGATATTTTCCCAAAATGTGCCACTTATTTTTCTTAGCTTATACTGAAAATGCATTTAGATTAGATTATGTTATTTATTTAATGTTACATTTATCATTTTGTTTTATACTGACATTACTAAAATCCTTCTTTTACATCCTCAATTAGGATAGATAAGAACAAGTTATAAATGTAAACCAGACCTGACAGCACTGGTTCTGATGAATTTTTGTTTCTTAGCGATAGAAGTCTTCCAGCCATAGAAAAATATTGATCCGATTGAGTCAACCCAGAAACTGTCTGTAAGATTCAAAACAAAAGATGCTGCAGTTGGATAGTTTGGATAGTTTTTGGATAACTTTTGTAAAAATGAAACTCAAGTGAAATCTTTCTATCTAGCTAGTTATCACTTGAGTTTTATTTTTACAAAAGTTTTTTTAAAAGTAATTTAGAGATGCATCTCAGATGTCCATTGGGATACTTATGAAAATACTCATTTATCCTAAAATATACTTTTCTTTTACTTTTGTTGAAATTAAGTGTATGACAAATATCTCAATTTACTGAACTACATATTTACCTTGTCTGTAAATACGTAGCACAAGACATGTTTTAATAGAACGTCTTCATTTAATAAAAATACAAAATAATTTAACAATAGTTTTATTTCAAAAGTCTAACAGCTAAGAATAAGGAAAAATAGCCTTAATTTCTTTTTTTGTTAGTTTGTTGTTGTTTTTTTTTACCAAATACTAAAGTAGAGAAGAGCTACAGTCTCAACTCAGCCTACCTTATTCTCTAACCCCTTCCTCTGATCGGTTGTAAAATAAAAGTTAGAGCCTTTTCCTTTTTGGGAAGTCCGTCACCCGTCCGTTTTCTCGCCTTTTCCTCATCTTGAGTTTTGGTCTGTCTGGAAGCCAGCGTTAGTGGCCAGAGGACCATCGCTGCTGGTTTTCAGGGGGCTCTGTTACCTCTCCTAACTCGGGCTGCGTTTCATCACTACATTTGTGTCTACGGCAAACATGGTCCTCCACTGCGATTTGACCAGGACTGTTGGTGCTGAGTTTGCCTGTGAAAACAGCCGAGTGAGTGAAGTGTGTGCTGCAGAGTAAGTCACAGGAGGTCATCCTAAACTCTTCTGCACTCTTCGAACTTGCTGCATTTAAAAGCCGGAATATTTCATGGAAATCCAACCAAAGTTTGATTTTTTTTGTCTGAGCTTTTACCCATTCTGAAACAGTTTTGACCCGCTTCCAAAATGATTAAATCTACTTACTCTTTAGCTTATTTAATATACTTATTCTTTTACACTGCCAGTTGCCCAGGGCGGCACTAGAAAGAAGAAAAAAAAAAATCAGTGTATCTGTAAGTTGGGCTTTGAATCTTCTATTTTTTCTTTTATAAATGTGCAGTGAGGGGAATTGCACATTCATAAAATGTGCAATTCCCCCACTTAGTGCTGAGTATGCTACATTTTATCCCACCCCAGAATCTTATCAGATATTATTATATATCCAGAACAAAAAAAAAGGTAATTTAAACTTTTTTGTTCGCTCCAATGGAGAGGCTTGCTACTTAGTTTTTAGATAAACTAAATATGTAAATGTGTCCTGGCTGAGTCCTATATATCTCGTTTAGGTCTGGAGTCCTACAAGCTTAAAATTACGCATTCCAAAAATATTTTGGAACGTCCAAAAAAAAAGTCTGTGAATTATGCAAAAATGTTGAAGGCATAAACTAAAACATACAGGTACTCTGTGTTTTAGTTTCTTTGAACACAAAAAAATTAAATATTCTTAAAACTAAATTTGTACTGTGCTAATGGATGGAAACATATGTCTGCCATGTCTTTAAAACCTCCAGGTATAGAGCCCGCACACTACAAACTAAATGCTTCAAGGAAGAAATTAATGTAGTTAGAAACAGAATTTTGTTTGTGTCGTTATTTTGTTTTATTTGTTAAATCCAAGACCAATGAAAGCATAAGTAGTACACATGGACATAGACTTTTATATTATTTGCGTATGATACAGTGATTGATTGTGTTGCTCATTCTCATGTGTTTTTTCTTCTTGTCAATCTCTGCTAAAACAAGTTTAGCTTTAAAGCAACAAACATAAAACACTTTCACTTGTAGTCTCAAGATATTTTTGACTGAATTTTTCAGAAACTTTACACATTGTTTAAATGTGTACAATAATTATTAGCTGCCCTACAGTTAATAATTATGACAATAATAACACTTCCTGAAATCTAAAGATTTCTAGTCACTCACATGTTGTAAAGCATCAATAAAACTCAAAATAATTGTAGAAAATTCTTGGGAAATAATGGGCTTTCTGCCAAATCATGTGATTGGCTGTTAATTCAGATGACATTTTAAAAAAATAAAATTATCTAGTGATTTATCTTGTGCGATGGAGTGGCGGCCTGCGACCGTTCAAGAACAATTGGAATATAGAAAATGGCGGCTGGTTTAGTAAATATAGCTAACAATACTTCTATTCAGATGTAGAACCAAAACTCACTAACCTGTCACTTCACCTGTCAAACTTTTGCAGATTTTTTTTTTGTCTTTTTACTTTCTGTCCTCAACAATCATAATCATGTGGTGCCAGAATTTACCAGACCTTATTTTCTCCAGTCCCTATTTGACCCAAATATCGTCAATGGTTCCTTATTCTGCCTTAACAATACACGTGATGTCTGTTAAATTCTTAGACATAAAGCCAGTTTCCTAAAGCCATCCGGGCGCAGCTCTTGTAACAAGCCACTTGTTCATTCGAAGGTGGAGTGGACATGCAGGTGGTGAAAGCTTCGCCCAGTTGCTTCACCTCAAAGACGTTTTCATTTTTCTTCGTCTTTCCTCCGTGGTGTCAGTAGAAGTAAGGCTTTTAAAGCAGTATTCCTTGATTGAACACATGTGCAACTGTTTGCTTTGTAGGCTTTTGGAGGAGAAAAAAAGTTATATATATAAAAAAAAGCTAAAGTCAGCTCCACAGTAAAAGTTTGTCTATTCTTCATTCAGCGCCTGACTCCTGCTGCTCACTGCTTGTCTTTTCTTGCTTATCCTTCCATCCTGACCTAAATTTCTCGAGCCCTCAGAGAGGGAGCACTGAAACGTGATATAAATGTAAGGCCAGGCGCATATGGGAGTGATCAGGGATACATTTCTTTGGTCAGAGCAATTCATGTTGCTTGCCCTTCACTGACAGCCAAAACCATAGTGGCGCTCTGCCCAAAAAGTCAGTGTTTGGATAACTGTGTGTACGTATTCATCAGATAGTGTGTATTTCTATATCCCCTTCAGTTTGAATCCACATGGATGTAAGCCAGTGTAATTTCTCCCGCATGCATGCATATGCATGTGTATGCATGAGTGTAGCCTTCCTGTCAGCATCTATTCTACTTGAAGGATGTGTTTGATACATTGAACAGGAACTGACCTCTCATGGTTCCATGCATGGTTTTTATTCATACATGTGTGAGAATGACCAGGCTAACGACTGCAGATGTTTGTTAGAATTGTAAATCTAATTTTGAGCAGCTCTGCAGCCATAATATTTAATGGACTCAGGAGCTCTGCAGTTTCACTCTTATTGCAGTGTTTTGTCTGGATTGACCTGACAGTTGCATGTGAAGTTCTGCCACCTTTGGCTAATGGAATTGGCTGTTTTGTCTGTGTGTCAGCTGTCATAAGTCTCCGACATGAACAGAAATCACCATATCCCTGCTGTGTCACGTCATCTCCCATTGGTCTTTATAAGTCTGTTTGATGTGTTGTGGTGCAAGCTGATTTACTGCACCTTTGTTAGTCTGTATTAGCAAAATTTGTCTCTGGCAACTTTCATAATCTACCAGCTACAAGTTCTTAGGTCACCATTGGAATAAAACAATGATAGTTTTGACCTGCTGGTTTGCTTTTCATCATTCCCGTCATCCCTTCGCCTTACAGGAGCTGCTACCTCTCGTGCTGTCCTTCGAGCTTCCAGCCATCATGCAGTCAGACCCCAGCTCCCCCACTGTGCAGCACATCTCACAGACGTACAACCTCACCGTTTCCTTCAAGCCCCCAACCCGTCTCTACAGGGCCACCGGAGTCATTCGCGGTTCACAGAATAATGTCAACGCAGTAAAGGTGAGCAAAGTCTTGCAGTGTTGTTGTTGGGTGCAAATGTCTTTGGGAGTTTTTTGTTTTGTTTTTAGTTATTATTTTTTAGTTGTGTATTTTTAAGGAATGTTTTATTTTGAAGAACCTGAACTTCAGTTTATTATACAAATTATCAAAAATTGGAACAAACTGAATAAATGACCCAACAACTCGGGACTGGTCAGTGTATTCCTACTGTGAACAGTGAATCAGCTCATAGGTTTCCCCACATATACTCAGGTTTTCATTGTACCATATGACCGTGCTTTCATTGTGGCTCTGAGAGTGTGTTTAAAGTTGTTATTCTGCCAGAGGTTAAGCCTCCACCTCAGTCTCTACAGGTTTTCTTCTAGTGTTGCCCTGAATTCAGCGCCATCTGTTTTATCATCAATTCTACCTGTTTCCAGTGTGAAGCTCACAACACACTGAACTTTAAAGTTCACGACCTGAACTTTATGTCTTTGCAGCTCAAGAATTGTCATTGGTCTCTTCCCTAGTTGATGCTCTCTTTGCCCAAACTGGCTACCAGTTTTACTGGTAGCCAATAAAACTGACTACCACATGGTAGTCAGTTTTATTGGACAGATATGCTTTGTCAGATTTGCAGTTTTGCCTCTTTAAGTTTGTTGTTGGAACTGTGTTAAAGGGATATGGATATTTTTTTAAATGCACTCTAAATGGGAAATAAAGAAGTTTTTATATGGTAAAAGATGCAACCATATGTGACTGAATAGTTTTTTTTAATATGTGTACTTGTTTAGTTTGACTGCTATTGTTTAAAGATTTTCAAATGGCTCATTGATCTTCTAATGTATTTTTAAATTTTCCTTTCAGTAATTGGAAACAACCTTACTAACTAATAATTTGGCTGGGAACAAAGGTTGTTGTTCCAATCATTGTTTTCTGCAAGTATCGGCATTTACTACCCATTGTTTCGCATTTATGCATCTCTTCTGGCTCAAATCACATTTTGCCGAACAGCCTTAATGCATTGCATTGTTCTCAGTGCAACGAGAATTATCCCTGACTTTGGGGTAGGTCTGATGGGTTGTTTCTGAGGGCTTGGGAAACGTGCCAGATGGAGGTTAAAGGATCACAAGAATATGTAAGCTATGTTGTGGGGTAGTGTGAGACCCTCGGAGCACAGTTAGACTGTTGCCAAAAACGCTCTGGGTTGTTGTCATTTGCTGGCCACAGTGTGTGGATTCCTGTTAAACACTGGAAAAGACTTGCTAAGAGGCAAATCACAGAGGCACCAAAGAATAAGTCTGTTAAATTTTGCATCAAGCGTAGGGTTGCACAGTATATGACAAATATTTCAGCATTGCAGTATCAGTATGTGCAATTTGCTTTGTGCAAAGAGCAATTTGGCTTTGGAGGCAGGATTGTCTTGAGGCACAAATCTACAGAACAACTCTACGAATGTCCTGGAGTGCTTCAGAAGCCAAAGTCCAGACTTAAATGTGATTGAACATCTGAAAATGGCAGCACAGTCACCTCTGCAAAGAAGAATAGGCCAAACTTTCCTAAACATAGATGTGCTAAGCTTGTAGCATCATATTCAAGAAATGTTGAAAAATTCTTCGAAAAAAAAAGAAGAAATTCTGCATTGTCATAAAGGGACATTTGAGTGAAGAATTTTGAGGAAGGAAATCAATTTAACTCTATCTTGTCGACAAAATGTGGATAAAGTGAAGTGCTGTGAATATTCTCCGGATGCACTGGACATACTCAACTGAGCTTTACATTTTCAATAGCTTGAGCAAATAATCATCAAGATTAACAGACGTAAATGCTTGAAATATGTCATTGTGTAATGAATCCATATAATACAACCTTCACTTTTTGGTTGAATTCCTGAAATTGACTCATTAAATAAGATTGATTGATTTTTTTGTGACATTTCACAAAAGGATATCACTAAGACTGAGAAAGCATTATCTCTGCCACTAACTGTAGGAGTTAAATGTGTCTGTGGTGCATATAAGAATTAATGAAAATTTCTTGTCTTGTTAAGTAGTTCTGTTTATAATCCACCACCTTGTCACCCCTGTCTCCCCAGAGAGGCACAGCTCTGTTGCTGGAACATCTGGCCGGTAGTCTGGCAAGTACCATCTCCATCACCACCCACCTCGACATCGCGCCCCAGCACCACCTTTTTATGAAGGGACGCAACTGCAGCAACATCAAGCACATCACCCAGAGGACCGGAGCCCAGATCCACTTCCCCGATCCCAACGGGCCCCAGAAGAAATCCACCGTCTACATTCAGGGCACCATCGAATCCGTCTGCCTCGCGCGGCAGTATCTCATGGTGCGTGTCTTCTTTGCATTTCTTTTTAAATTGACATCCAATCCAACGGTTGAAATGGATTACTTTAAACTAAACATTGTTTTGTGGTTAGGGGATGCTAGTGGTAGCATATTTCTTACATACACAGATTCCTTTGACTTTGTGGTAGCTATTATGGATGCCTCTGTCTTATTTACATTATCATGGTGTGTTTGAGTGATGCGTGGTTTTTAAATTGAGTAAATTGGGAGGGGGGGAGTCGCAATGTGAATCATGATTGGCTCATGGGTCGTGAGCAGCCTTGAGAGAGGTTTGCTTGGCTCTTCTTCCTCTGTTGAAATATTCAGATCAGACAAAAGGAGAATCTGTTTCTGATTCAAGATTACATTGTGTGATCGTAGCATCTACATACCTGCATGCAGGATGGACTCCGGCTAAATTAGTTTGGCTTCGGGGCTTCATATTTTGTCCGTGTACATACTTTTCTAATTAGAGTTAATGATAAGGGTTTGGCCTGTGTGTAGCTGGAATTCATCCGCATGTTTCCGCTTCACAAAAATCCTCCGTTAGCATTCATGTGTTGGATCAAGAGTAGCGCCTCATAATTTTTTTCATTTTGTCCAAAAATGCTCAGTGGCCATTTTTGTCTTGTTGCCCTCAACCACTGAGGCTACTCTTTCCTAAATTACTTTGGTGTATAATAAGAAGTCTGTTTCAGAGATGTGTAAAAGTAATGGCTGTTTAATCACCAGTGGCTTGAACTTCTGCTAAACTAGTTAGGACTTCTCTGTTGTAAACAGCGTATGGGTTGTTGTCGGGAGATCCGTAATGCGGTGTAGTCGTTCGAGAAAAGCTGCTTGTCTTTGTATGTGGTCTCCCAGTTGGTCCCAAAGGCGCTGAGGGAGTGCCAGAGTTGTTTCAGAGAACACACAAGACGATCCCTCTCTTCTTGAAAAGTAAAGGAGTTATAGAAGGGGCGATGAACACAGAAAGCAGAGAAGGTGAATTAAAGAGGAGTACTCGGAGAGTAGAAAGAGAAAGAAGACGATGCAGGAGAGGGAGAAGACTTCTACCCGCAGTCCTATGGCTTTGTGATTTTGGCCTCTATAGATTCCTGTCTGTAGGCCAAACGGTAGATTACAGCTCCGGTCCGAGGGCCCTGTCAGAGCCGGCCTGCCTCTATATACTCTGCTGCTAATTACACCCACTCTCAATCGGAGAGCCATACAGTTCTCAGCCCAAAATACAGATCATTGTGGTGCTTGTGGTGGTGATCATGCAGAAGAGATTTAACTTGCCGGAATTTCCCGAAGGCTACAATGGGTCGAATGCCGCCATGAAACTCGTATTTATTGGCATGGCTAACGTATCGGTCTATAAATGGTAGAGTATAAAGGACAATTTACTGCTGGTTTGAGAAAGTGTATAATTTGAGTACACAAATAGGGCATAAAACGCAACCATAGTGTTAAGCAGTGTCGTTGTGCTCCCGAGAGTGTGAAAGGGTCTGCCGCAGTTTGTTTTTTATTCTGTTTTCCTCCTTTTATCCAGGGCTGCTTGCCTCTGGTATTAATGTTTGACATCAAAGAGGACATTGAGGTGGAACCTCAGTGCATCACGGCACTAATGGAGCAGCTGGATGTCTTCATCAGCATCAAACCAAAGCCAAAGCAACCCAGCAAGGTATGGGACTGCACATACTAATGTAGCTCCTCTTGTCAACAGTTCAGGCTACCAGTGGTGGCGTAATGATGTGGGGAAATATTTTTTTGGCTCCTTGGTAAGAATTTAGCATTGTTTGAAAACCACATGCATCCTGTTTACTGTTGCTAACCATGTCTACTCTATTGTGATAACTGTTATCATAATGGATTGTTACTTCAAGCAATATAGAGTACTACTTCACAAAGCTTAATATTTTAAAAATGGTTGACTGCATTATACTGACCTTCACAGTCACCAGATCTTAATTTGATACAGCTTCTTTGGGATGTAGAGGACCAGAGATTTACTTACCAGATCTGAGCCAACAAATCTGCAGCAAGTGCATGATAGCTGTCGTGTCAACATAGACACAATCTCCAATTAATGTTTCAGACACCTTTTTGCATCCATGCAGCATGGTTACAAATTAAGATGGTTTCAAAGCCTAGAAGAGGTTAAAACAAATGCAGAAAATGTCCCAGTATTAGATGTCTTACTTCAGTAAAGTGTGGAAGCATGTTCAAAATTCATATTCAAAATATGCTGAAAGGAAAAACTTGTTTTTATGTTACTTCTGCAGCTGTTGCGGCTAAAATGAAAATGCGGTGAAAAGGCCCAAAATGGCTCACCTTTGCTATGATACACCGCTAATGGAACGATGGGACCAAATTTCAGTTAAGCATATTGTAAACATTTTAGGGAAAAATCATAAAACAATCACTGTGCCACTTTGGATCACTATAATGACCCACAGTAATGGCTGTCGCTATGCCAACATGCCGGCAATGCATGGGTAACATTTTATTCTTGCATCATATTAAATAGATGATTGAGAATTCCCATTGTGCTCATTGACAGGATGCAGGCGTTTTTAGACATCAGCCTTCTCACTATCTACGTTCGTAATTAAACAGCAGTTTTATGTAAATTATTATCCAGCAAACAAATAACTGTCAGGAGTTTTGTCAGAAAATAGTTTACTCTGATTGATGGAAAATCTTAGAATTTAGATTGACTAAAATCAAACTTTAGCTATCCCTAATATTTAGAAGGCAACATGTGTTAAGATTTTTCCATGGGTAAAACATAGCTTCTGTCTCATTCGATCAAATGTAAAAACGGGTTGAGTTACGAAAACAAAAAAGCCACTGTGGCATTTCCAAACTACTTTCCATCAGTTGTCACAGTGTGGCATCTAAATAAATAAATAAGAAAAAAATCTGCCTTGCTGCATTTTGTTATTGTCTAACAGAGCTGAAAGAGGAAAACTGGAACCGAGTACCAACAGTGGGAAGAGTTCTGGCAATCAGACATCTGCCACGGCGGGGAATCAGAGCCGGCTGTCTCCTCTGCAGAACGGGCTGCCAAAGCATGTTCCACCTGATTGATGGGAACTTTGCTCATGTTCTTTCTCAGCCTTTCTAAATAAACTGCTCATTTTTAGATTAACACTTTTCTGTCAAGGAATACATTAAAGCATCAAGTTGGGCTATTTTGCAAAACCTTCTACTCCATACCGTGACTTCTAGTCTGCTAAAACAACCACAGCCAGCTTCAGATTCAAAAAAACATGCTTTTGGTTTTGCTCACATTCTCCCTCTCAACAACGTTTAATATTTCTAATCGTATTTCACCACTTAGCTAAAGTCCTGATGAGACACTTTGAGGTGCCCGCGTCCCGCCCTGAACCGGGGCTCTGTGCCCAGAGCAGACAGCTCTGCAGGGATTTCTGCAGAGGTGCCAGGGTAAACACAGACCCAGCCCACACCTACTCAGGAACCCTTCACTTAAGCATTTTAACGAGGTGACTGCAGTCCCCCCGAAGGCCCAGGCGAGTGTGCACTGCAGTGTTAGCGCTCGCGCCGCACTGGCAAAGACGGAGGGCTTTGCGTTTGTGTCAGCGAGAGTGATCGTGTTTGGGAATCGCTTCTCAAAAGCTCCAAATGGTCAAATTCGGGGCAGCGTTGTGCACAGATTTATTTTGAGCATTTATGACGAGCTTGGATTCCAGTAACGCAGAAAGTTTTGTTTTTCTTTTCGTGATTAAATGTCTTACATTTCATCCGACATTAAGTGTATTAGCTTTTTCGCAATATTCACCTGTCAAAAAGTGAGATAGGTGATGGATTTCTAGCAGCTGATGAAGAAATGCTTTCTCTAGAACATTGCTCCCATGTCTCTCCCACTCCGCCTTAATGTTTATCCTTCTAATCTGCTCTTAATTCCCTCTTCCTTCCTCCCATTTCTTGTTGTCCCCCTCCTCGGTCTCCTTCAGACTCCCTATCTCTGGTGCCAACATTCCCTATCCTATCTATGCCTCACTCCTCCATGTGTGCGTTCCTCTTCTTTTTTTTTTTTTAATTTTGCTTCTTTCTCATGCCTCCCCCCCTCTCCTTCTTTGCCTCATCCCCTTGCTCGTTTCCCCTTTTCACCATATATTTTTATCCTTCCCTACTATGTTTTGATCTCCTTTGTCTTCTTTCCCAGTCTGTGATAGTGAAGAGTGTGGAGAGGAACGCCGTCAACATGTACGAAGCTCGGCGTTTCCTCTTGGGTCTCGAGAGCAACGGGGTGTCCTGTTCTTCACCCTCCCTGGCACTGAATCCCACCACTAATGGTCCATCGCCGTCCCTCATATGCCCCGTTGGCCTGGACATCCTGACCTCAGCTGGCCTGGGGCTGAGTAATCTGGGTAACAGTGCTGTCCAAATTCTTTTTTTTTTTTCCTACTTTTTCTTAAGCTGCTTCTGGGGCGGTTCCAGATGTTTTTCCATGATGTAGAAAAGATAAATCAGTTTCAAAAGATAAGATGTTATTCTTTTATTGGTTACACAAAGTGCATCAGAGATGAAATTTATTGACAGTGTAGTGGACATCCTCGTAAATCACATTTTTCTTCCTGTCAGCATTTGGTGACGCCTTGACAGTATCCCAGATGTCTCTAAAGTGCGATGTTGGTTGTTTCTGTAGAATCCTAGGTGGCATAAGATTCCCATTGTTGCCTTGATCTGAATCACATGCTGACTTCCGTGCATCTTTGATTTGCAAAACATGAGAAAATGACATCAGCGCACATGCAGTGGCACAACATAAACATTTATGTTGAGGTGTTTAATAACTTTTCAGTTTAAGAGCTTTTTATGTCTAGAGTTGCACAGATCAGAATTTTGATCCTTATTTTTGGGCTCCAGTTTTGAAAATGTATTTATTTTTTCATAACCTATTAACTGTTTTTTTCAACTTGCTGATCATTTCACCAAATTCTATTTAAATATGTTTATTTTTTCCATAATGTTCGCACTTTTTTGTATCTCACAAAGTAATATCTAAATACATATATTTTTTTGCATTTCACATGAATAATTAAATGTGTAGATGACCACATCCGGACGGTAATTTACCATCCAGTTCTTAATATTAACCATGTATTTGCAAATCCCTGAATATTCAGAATGTTATTTATGATGAAAATAAACAACAAAATGTCCTAATTCAATCAGTGTGTAAAGGGAAAAAAAGTATTTATAGAGAGTGTAGCCTTATACAGACTGTTAATTAAGTCTGTAAGTATTAATTTGGTTCAGATTTGATCCAGACGTTCTCATTATTTACACAATTAAATATGATTAATAGTGGACACTCAGGATTCGCTGTGGAGGGCTCTATTGCATCAGGGGAGGAAGCCTTATGTATTACTGTCTATAACATTAATGTTTTAAATGCTTCAGTTTTCCTTTGCCCTTTAAATGACCATTATTAAGATATAAAGTGTGTGGCTTGTTAAACTCTTTTCTTATTTTTATTCTCTCTTCTTAATAAATTCAGTATAATGTGTAAATTGGTTGGGGGAACCCGCTACGGTAGACGTTTTCTCGCTGTTTCATTTAAACCCAGGGGCCCAGGGGTGAAGTTGTGGATGGCCACATCCTGGCCTCTAGTAATTGCTACATGCTTCTTTTCCTCAGATTACAGGCCAGCCTGCCAGAAGAATCCCGGGTCTTATTCCTGGAGCCAAACTAGCCCCTTGTGAAAGCCACAGACCTGTTTCTTTCTGTTTTCATACACTGTGTTTGGGTTAAAACACCAGGCACCATATCGTTGGGTGCTTTCACTAACATGGGTTTATTGGGTATGATGATACGCTGGATATATGCTTTTGTTTCCACAACCTTGGAGAGATGTAAGACATTCTTCCTCTCATTTGCTGTCTGGTCGCAGTTTGATGGAATTCCAGTAAAATAGCCAGAAAACCGAGATTGTTTTCTGAGGGCCTCAGCGAAACGTGTGATTAGCTTGAAAAATGGCCCTGCGCTTCGACGGGACCACCGTTGATCTCATTCTTTTCCTCTGTCTCGTCGCGATCGCCGCAGGTTTCCTAGGTGCGACGGCGCCCCATTCCCTCCCCGCCTCGGCCACCCCGAACACGGTTCTGAACAGCCTGAACTCTGCTCTGAGCCCCATGCAGACGCCGAGCCCCAGCACCCCCACAGCAGCCCCTTCCATGTGGCCCAGTTCGCTCACCAGCACCCAAAGTTTGTATACAGAACAACTTCTAAAAACCCTTCTTTCCACAAATGTTTTTTGAGGTATGAAATGCTTGCCATCTGATGTTCGTCCAGACTTGCCCACCAGGCGGTTGCGCTTTATCTTTTGTTGCAGGCTTTACGTCCCAGCTGGTGCTGCACCCTGCAGCTCAGGCCACCCTGAGCAGCATCCTGATGTCAGGCGTACAGGGTTACACACACAGCACGCCGTCTCCTCCGCCCGGCCTCGCCCCCATAGACAAGCAGCCAAACGGGGTCCCTGAATGCACGCTAAACGGACACGTCAAGGTCAGCTTCACATCGTCATTCATCCTCCCTTCACAGAGTTTTGCTGCAAATGAAGTAATTTCATATCTTCTTGTGTTGTCGTCTTTCCTCGCGTAGCATCCGGGTTACGGGAGGTTAGCGACGGCATCCCTCACAGAAACCGTCTTAAGTCCAACTCCATGCGACTCGGCCCAGGAGGCAAGTGGACACAGTCCCTCAGAGCCGCTGTCAAGCAAGTCCAACCCAGATGAAGGTAAAAACGTCAAACAAAAAGGCAACCATGCTGGATTAAACACCAAATAGATGTTCCGGTAGATGGGATCACATTACTGTTCCTGAATATCGAGCCCCACGTGGATGTCAGTATTTTAGAGAACATTAGTAAATAAACAGTATGATAAACAATGAAAGAACACGTCATGGATAAAGTTGTGATTTTGCTTAAAAATCTTTTTATGTTTGTGAGTGCACAAGGGAGAATCAGACACATAGAAACAGCCTGTCGAGGTTCATCTTGTGACTAGAAAAGTGCTACACAAGTCTTTTTACCCTTTGGGGTTTAGACAGCAAAACTTTATTCCAAGTTTTAAGCTTTCTGCAGAGCACTGTTCAGTCCGTCAGTATCAGTGGAAGGAGACTCTGGCCTTTATGGAAGAAAGGTGAGAAGTTTGTCATAAGCCAGGTAGTGAACACAGTCCTAAATGTCATTTTTAGGTTTTAGGTTTTATACCTATTCGAAAATATTCCTGGTCTGTCCCATAAATTTCCTGTAAAATGCATTAAAGTTAGTTGCTGCTATGTGAGAAAATAAGAAATAAAAACAGTCATGAGGTATGAAATACTTGAACTAGATTAAAGCACCTTAGCGGTTGTGGTTGAATTCAGAAATTTGCCTCCCATTCATAATATTCAGCCCTGTTCCACTTCCTCCATCATATATGTTTAAACAGAGTAATGTGATTTATGTGTTATTATGACCTTGGCCGGACTAAAAATTTGAGTTGCTAACATATTTGACTGTGCTCTGCTGGAGCTCAGCCATCCAAACCGAGCATAAATGTGCAAAATCACGTTTTTCCGCTTGAGATTTATGTCGCTCTGAAAACCACACTGAGGGAAATGTGTAAAGCTAACGTCTCTCTCCGTTTCTCCTCTATAATGTCCGGCCGAGCTCGTGCTTGCTTTGCATTTATTGGAACGGAGACAGATTAACTGCTGGTCTCCTAGCGGTTCAGAAAGGCCTTCATTTCCTCTGCGTTTCACACTCGTGGGGTTTTGCCCTCAAAAGCTCCACTCTCACGCGTCTCGTTTTTCCCCGCTCCTTTCTGAGCCGCTTTGACTCTCTCCTTCCTGGTGCGTCCTGGTATGCTTTCCTCCCGCCTTCTCTCACCTCCTTCTGTGGCCCGGAATGTGTTTGGACTCGGCCCGGGCGATCCATGTCAACTCTGCACCGAGGATCGTCTGAGCAAACATCAACACCGCACTGACATCGTACTTTATGTCACAGTGTTCATGTAGTCGTGTTTACATGCAAAGCACGCACACACAGATGTGCGCAGAGCAGGTTTTTTCATATGAGTGACATATGAAAACCATCATCATCACAGCCGCTGTGTTTTTAATTAATTCAGCATCCAACAAAAATGTTAACGCTCGTCTTCGTATGCATAATGGCACAGTTGGGCTCAAACCTGAATTATTTAAACTGTTTTCAGGACTTTTCTATTTTTTTCTTATGTCTGCATAATATCGGGGAAACGTTTTTTTTTTTCTTCAGGCTCTGACACATTTGTGGAAGTGGGCATGCCGAGAAGCCCCTCTCACTCAGCCAATGGGAGCGAGCTGAAACAGATGCTGGCTTCGTGTAAAACGTCATCTGGGAAGCGACAGGCTGTGGAGCTCCTGCAGGGCACCAAGAACTCCCATCTACAGTATGTTTGTGTCTATAAAGATCCTTGGCGTCTCCTAGTAGATTTTTTTTTTTTTTTGGGATGAAATGGTATCTGGCTGAAATAAAACGCAAATCTACAGATTTTGTTTTAATTAAGGCAAGATGTTACTACATTAATGACAGATGGTTAGTTATCCCCGCAGAGTGAAAGAGGATTTAGGAGTTTTAGGTGTTGGCTGCCACATGGACTGTGTTGCAGAAAGATTGTTACAGAAAGAGCCAACTGCGGCCTCATAGAATCATCCCATAACCCCTAATCACAAGACATCCTCAAAGATTACATCAAGAGATGAAATGAAAGGGGAAGGCATAAATTGCATTTTTTTTTTTTTCTTGTTTTCTCTGTGATTGTGCCAGTTCTGACTGCCTCCTGTCGGACGCGGAGTCCAGCTCGTCGGACGGTCCTGTGGCAGATAAGAGGGCACCGGGCAGTGAGCGGGCAGCCGAACGGGCAGCACAGCAAAACGAGAGGGAGAGGATCAGACTGGCGCCGCAGACTTCTTTTGCTAACATGCAGGTAAAACATTTTGACACAGCTCTTTCTAGCTGTTCTAAATATGAAGAGATGAAGTCGTCTCCTGTTTTTCTTCAGGCGTTCGACTACGAACAGAAAAAGCTGTTGGCGACCAAAGGTCAGTTTGTGCTTTGTTACATGTGGAAAAAAGTTACGAAATTACAAATGTTTCCCGTTCTTCAGTTTACCATGGATTATCTGTTTAATTAAAGCAATGTTAAAGAAACCCGTGGTGACGGAGGTGCGGACCCCGACCAACACCTGGAGCGGTCTGGGCTTCTCAAAGTCCATGCCAGCTGAGACCATCAAGGAGCTGCGGAGAGCCAATCACGTCCCGTACAAACCCAGCATGAGCACCACTTATGAGGTCAGACATAGATCTCTAAACAGATGGAGGTTGGAGGTTTTTTACTGTATCCTAAATGTTGAATAAAATTCTAATTGTTGAATAAAATAAAATAAAATAAAATAGAAAAAAAAATTTAAATGAGTAAACAAAAAATAAGTATGTGCCTAGGAAATGTTATGAGTAAATAAAAATTTTGAAACTTGCAAAGCTGTTTAAGGTTTATTGAACAAAGCTTTTATTTTCATAGGATTTCTTAAAGAAAGAATAGAGGCCTGTTTTTCTTTTTATTAATTTTTTTTTACAATCATTTGGAAATGTTGTTTTTTTTTCCATTGCCATTGTGAGATTGTATAACTACAGTGAAAGATCAATTTATCTATTTATCTATTTACACGTCTTTAGAAGGGTTACCAATTGTTATGTACATGATTACTGCAAATGTGGCGTTTAAAGAAAAATGTGCCATGCCTTATATCACTTTTATTACAGTATTTTTATTTGAGTACAAAATATGGGTTTGTCTTTATTACAGTTTATGAAGCAGTACTGTGCTGAAGCTGGGTTCTGAATCATAAGTGTGTTAAAGAATTACTTAGTTTGTCATCTGAATAAATTTAAATTTTTTAATAATGTGGAAAAACTTGGATTAGATCGTTTTATGTGAAATATACAACCTTCAAATCCTTTTTTTAGAGACAGATATAAAACAACCCAGAAGCCAGTAAAGCAGTGAATTGACACTTCCAGATTTTGTGATTACTAAAAAAACAAGCATAATCAATAAGCTGTATTAAGGTTTGTGTATTGATGTGACACAGTAAATATGCATTCCATCACAAACAGCCTGTGAAGTCAGATTATAATCTCTTTTAAATCTTGAATATTCACATTTGTTCATTCTTAATTTCGTATCCAGACATACGAAATTAAGTTCCATACTTTTCAAGACTGCACAGAAACGTTTCAGTCGGGTTTTTAACTTCAAAATCATTTTTGTATATTTTAACATTTTCTTTACATTTAGAATTACTCTCCAAATATTTCGTCTGTCTCGTTTTCTTGCGTTCCAGGGTTCTCCACTGTCCCTGTCTCGATCCGGCAGCCGGGAAGTCGTGGGAAATGGCAGTGACTCAGACAACTGGAGGGAGAGAAACGGGAACGGCCTGCCGAACCACACAGAGTTCCCCTCCGCGGTCAGCAGCCCGAAGAGAAAGCAGAACAAATCTGGTCAGTTTTATTGCATCTTTACTCCATATTGTTGACCTTTTTGCCTCTGACTCCAAACTTTTCAAATATATATTTTTTCACTATTATTTTAGGGTACATTTGTTGAAAATTTACCCTAGAATAATAATGAAACTAAAAGGTCCAACATCTTTTTTTGCATGAGTTCTAAGAATAATGTGACAAATAAACAGAAGGATTAGAGTATCCACTTAAGCTGTTCCCTTTTTTGTCGTTTTTTTTCCCTTGGCTGCTCTAAACGTTGCCTGTGCAGCTGCAGAGCATTACCTCAGCAGCAGCAACTACATGGACTCAATCTCTTCAGTAACCGGCAGCAACGGCTGCAACCTGAATTCATCCCTGAAAGGCTCCGACTTGCCTGAGCTCTTCAGCAAGCTGGGCTTAGGGAAGTACACCGACGTCTTCCAGCAGCAGGAGGTAGAGAGCTTCTTTTGTTTTATCATTTCACGTTTTGTTAAAATGTCTGTGATTTTAGGGATTAAAATGCCGAGCAATGATGTTATTATCATGTGGTGACTTACTTATTTGCACCAGAATTTGAGTGTTTTACCTGCTTTTTTTTTTTTTGCTTTGTTTTGCTTTTTTTTTTTATTTTAATTGCTTGGTTATTTTTTATTCTACTTCTACTTTTATTCTACTCAGTTGTTTATCTGAACTCTGAGTGTGTTAGTTTGAATACCGTCATACAAACTCATACAGCAACAAACTCCACTCACATGAATAAAAAGTCTGGCTGTATTTTTACTTGCTCCATTCCATTGTTCTTAAAAGAAGAACAATGGAAATTTAAACTTGAGTTGTAAATACAGATATCTGGGAAACATGACCCCCTCGTTACACTTTATTGTATATTTGCTGAGGGCTTCATTTCCCAAATTCTTAAGGATCAGGACTAAAGTTGATTAAATATATTATAATAACACAAAAGGAAAATCAAGAAGAAATATGAGTAAAGAGGTTTACCACATTTTCCATTATTTGTCTCTGCTAGCTCCTGTCAAATATATATATATAACAATTATATGCTGGTCAAATAATTGGCTAAAAATATTTTTTTTATATATATATATAGAGAATTTTATATTTCGCTAATGGTTCCTTTTTTTTTTTTTTCAGATTGACCTCCAGACATTCTTGACTCTAACAGACCAGGACCTGAAGGAACTAGGAATCACTACGTTTGGTGCTCGCAGGAAAATGCTACTTGCCATTTCAGGTACGTATGAAGAAACTTTGTATATAAATACTGACTTCTTGAAACTGAAATGTTAGTCTAGAGATGTTTCATCTTTTTCTTGGTTTTCATCCTGAAAAACTGCCGACTTGGTCCACGCGCACAGAGCGCCGGCGATGCCGAGGCCGACGGGAAGCTACAGTGGGGGAGGTGTAATTTAGGAGGGGAGGGGTGGCGCAGGAGGGCGGTGCTAGGAGGGGTCCTGCCGGGTCGGGCGATGAGCCCATTATAACTGCTTGCTGTTTTATTCTTGGTTTTCATCTGATGCTAACTGGAGCCTGATCCTGTTAACTAAACCTGCTAAAGATTGCCTAGATTAATTGTTTTTCGTTCGCGTTTCCCGTATTTCCCCCAAACAAGCCTAAGTGGGTCGGTGCCGATTTAGACTCCTTCATCTAATGTGAATGTGCTTTGTGTCACACTTCATTACTGACATCATATTTTGGAGGTGGCAACAGCCGGAGTTGTTGCTGCACTTGGGAGCTAGGGCTTCCTGTCAAGGGGATTTTGTCCAAACGTTTTGTCCACAAACTTCAGAGTGGATCCAGGGTGAGGCAGCGAGGGGAATTATGGAGGCCTGATCTGATTATTAATGATGCCATTTTCCAAAGGCTAGAGTGCCAAGTAATGGTCAGCTTTCATGTCTGCTGACCATGTCTAGGCCTTTAAAACAAAAATATGCACGGTTCTGTCTGCCTTATCCTTTTTGTATTTTCCTTCTTATAAAGAGTTTAAACTTCCTGTTCCGCTGCCAGCAAAAAGAGCTGCTGCAGCAAGCTGCCTGTCTCCAGGAATCAAAGTGGAGGTTTATGCTGGCAGAAGCCGAACTCTCCTATCATATGAACAAGCCGTAGATGCCATCGTGCCATTTTTACATATATTTTTTTTGTTCGAACATAAAACCAGATGACCGCAAAGACGGCTTTTGTTGATCTGAGCAAGTTTGTGGTGATTCGAATCTTATTTTCTTGTCACTGTTGATTGGCTGAGGCCAGGGGAAAAATTGTCAACAAACTTCTCTGGCTGTGTTTATTTCTGCGCTTTGATTCGCAGAAGAGGGGGAATAGGGGAGCGTCCGCGATAGGAATCTAGCCTTTATCGCCTCTGCTTCTGTTGAAAGTTTGTGGTTCTTCTTTTTTCTGTCTTGGGATCCGCAGAACTAAACAAGAATCGAAGGAAGCTTTTTGAGCCACCCATCAGGTCCTCCTTCCTGGAGGGGGGAGCCAGCGGCCGACTCTCCCGCCAGTTTCACGCCGAAGTGGCCAGTGTCAGCGGACGGTGGTAGGCCTCATCTGGAAACCGTCCATGAAGACCAGCCTCCTGTGCTCTTTTTTTTTTTTTTTTTTATCCATTGGTGCCCAAGTTAACCAAGGTTTTTTTTTTTTTATAAAGTGTTGCATTATTATGCAGTAAAAAAAGAAGTTATTTTTATAAAAAGCCATAGTTGTGCCTTAAGTGCCAACTAAAGATAAGGGATATTTCAGTGTTAACTCCTTCCAGAGCATTTCTATTGAAGGGTAACGTGGTTCTGAAGAAGGGTAATGTCCAGTATTTCTCACCTTGTTTTGTATTAAGGGAACAGGCAGAATGATTAGTACAATCCTTTTACAGATTGATACTACCTGCATTCGTGTTATGCGATTGTATCAGTGACATGCACTTTATTACTAGATTTTTGCCTGTGAGAGCCTTACTCCTTTCAATGAAGGAATATTAACTATACATTTTTTTTTTTATTGAATAAAAGCACAGATGCATTTTGTACCAAAAAGAATAATAATAATTCAAAGGAAGCACTTAGCCAATGAGATTAGGGCTCCACCAAATAAAGCAGGTCACCACACCGGAGCAGTGACTCGACCCACTTTCAAGGACTAGTAAAGGATTTAAGAAGTGAGGTTCTCTTAAGAAGTTATAAGCAGTTATAATATTAACCTGAGTAGATAAATTTTTTTAATGTATATAAATAATTGCAGATGTTTGATCCTAGTTGAAGCGAACTATAAACCAGATTTCAAACACCTTAGAAAATATGGCTGTTTTACTGCCGTCACATTTCAATTGGACGCTGTGTTGCACAGAAACCAAAAAGTGTTTACGCAGAAAATGAAGACCGGAGGTGGTACGCCACTAATAATCTACCTCCGCAACCTACACTTGCTGAGAACAGAGCATGTAAAGATTTTAAGCTTATAGTAACTGTCTGATGTAAAAATAAGGCAATTATTAAAATTGCGTTTATATAATCTGCTATGATAATCTCGCCTTTTATTGAAGACAGTTATGCTTAAACTATATGTTCCTCTCTCAGAATACGTTTCACATAGGAAGATTACCGGTGGCACACCACCTCCAATCCTTCATCACCTGTGTGTATAAATAAACCACCCAATGCAGACAAAGTGACAGACGAAGCGTTTATAAAGAGGCGCTTTCAGAAACTGCTGTGAAGGTTTTGAATCCGGATTTGTTTTTCATCTGTTTGGTGTTTGGCTTCTTTCAGACTACCACGATTTATACTGGATGATGTTCCTATCTATTGCAAGTAAAATATTAACCGCTTACAGCTTTTTTTTATTACAGCCTCACTTCAAAGATCCTGACCTATCTCTTTAAACAAAAATAAACCAAAGGAAGTACCTGTGGCCTTTTACCATTGGCTGTCTTCAGTGTGTCAGTAGGACGACATTCCTCTTTGTCTGTGTATCTCTAGACAAAGCAAAACTCAATCTTTTGTACTCTTACCGCATTATGATTTTATGTTTAGTTTTATTACTATTTTAGGCGAATGAGTGGAATGTTTATTGTTAATCAGTTTACATATGTATTTTTATATGTTCATGATGAGTTTCTATGATTTTATTTTGTCTTTATTTTTGGCATTTATTGCATCTTTTACTTGTTTCTGCCCCTAAATCTGTGGAGCCATGATATGGCTGTGCCATAACACAGCAGCAGAAAAGTGAGGTCAGGCTAAGCCTTAAAAGAGTCCTCTTTCTGATCGTGTCAGCAGTCGCGTTTCTCCGATTTTTTTTTTTGCTCATAGTGCATATTTCATCCATTATTTGTCAGCTCCATGTGCTTTAAATCACGACTATATTGCTTGTATCCGGAATGTGAGATGCTTGGCCAAGACTTGCTTGCCATTTTTTTTCTTTTCTTTTTTTTTTTTTTAATTTAGAGAAAGCAAAGACCTCATAACAGAGCAAAGCTGTGCGTTTGTAGAGTTAAGTGCCAATGTACATAAGTCGTTTTCAGCAGGGAGATATTTTGTTAATAACACTAATATTTTGGTCTGACCTTCCTTGTCCAGATAGATCATGCATCACACAAAAAGTCAATATGACTGGTCTAGTGTTAGACTTCATGCTAGACACAAATATGGAGAAATAAATTTGATAAAAGGGCTGAGATTTAAGAGAAAAACAAACAAAAATCCAGATTTTTCTATTATCGGTCCACTCAATCTTATATCCAACAAACCTAGTTAAGCAGTCTTCAGTGAAGTAACAAGATTATGCATGCACCGATGTTTATCACCAGAGCCTTTGCCGGTTCTGTATTCATGTAATATTTTCAGGAATGTGTTTTGAAAAGGAAAAAACGTCTTTTCCCAGCAGTTCATTAACTTGGATAGCTGAAATATTATTTTATTTTCTGTGATGTTCTTAAAATATCTCTGACTTAATCTAGACACCATTTCCCAGCGTCCGGAGCATGTTCAAGTGCAATTAAATGGCTTGTTGTAAAGTTCTTGTTTATATTTGCAGTACATTAATTGTAAAAGGGAAGAAAGAGAACTGCATTAGTTTAATTGAGAGTAGAATGTATAAAATCCCTGACATAACTATCTGAATTCATTTTAGATGTAAAGAACCAGCGATCCATCCATGACCAAAACGAAACTAAGTGAATCGATCAGTTATTCATGCTTTTAGATTCAAGCCTTTTTTCTGTTTACTTTTCAACGCTCTTCACATTTGATTTCAGCCGTTTTCACTGAATAATATTCTGACATGGTTGCTAATTCAGACCGGGTCCAGTAGTTTTTTCTTTTTTTTGTTCGTTTATTGTTGTATCATTCGAGTCTTACGAAGTGATAAAGAGATTAAATTAGAGTGCGCTTCTGTATTCCGAGAGAAAAACCCGGGGGCGGGATTCGCCTCGACTGATTGTGGTACGTACATCCGAGCTCTCGCAGCGCTGCGACTCGTCTTCCTGCTCTGGCGGACATTTGTTTTGTCTCCTCTCGTTGCTCAGAGGAGCATCGAGGGTTAGTGTCTCATCAAGTGAGTGTTGTTTAGAGAACTATTGATTCATGTTCCTGCAGCTCGAATGCAGATCAGCAAAAAACAAAACAAAAAATAAAATTGAAATTTAATAAGTCCAAGTTCATCACCAGCTTGTCAAGTCTTTCCCTTTATTAGTGTTTTCTCAATTATGTCTAAGACTTGTTGTATTGTTCTTCGCAAAGGGATGTATTTGAATGAATCTTTGAACTGCAGTCAAATGGTACATTTATAGTAAATGTAAACCACTACAGGAATTATGTATTATGTATTTCTTTTTTCTTCTTATACATCTGGCTTTTTTTGTTTTGTTTTGGGGTTTTTTATGTCTGAGAAAAGGTACAATTCTTTTCAATGTTCCTGGAAAGAAATGGCGTGTAAAACATTTCCATGAGGCTGAAGCTCTGTTCATGTTCCATCTGTTGATGCTGATGTTATTCTGACTGTACGGTAGCAAAGACACAAGCAGAAATCATCCAGCAGAAAAAAAAAAAAAAGTTGTTCAAAGATTCCAATAATATGAAGGAAATAAATTTATGAAAAAAAATCAGAATTGGACTGTTGTTTTCTGTACAGATTTTACCTGAAAACGTAATTGTTAATCATCACATGCTCAGTATAGGTTTAGGTCTGTTAGCTGTATCAAGGTATATTACGGTTTTTAAAAGTTGAACTTCCAAAACCACCTTACATTTTCGAGGTTTAGAGTCCTTTTACTGACCAAAAAAAAAAGGGAAATGTGTCTCCACAGTATATCTTTGTGTTAATGGCTCATTAAAATTAAAAGTTTGTTTAATGTAAAGGAATCGCAGGTTTGTTCCTTCTGTCATAATTTTTCTTTTGCAAAAATAATAATAAAACATTTTCAAATGCTGTTCTCCAAAAAACCTCCAGAGGGCAGGGTTATCACTTAAAAAGAAATCTGGAACGAAACAATAGTCGCTCACATTGTACTGTCTCGATTTGTATTTCTAAAAGTGAAACAAGAGTCGTGTTGCCTACAGTGTATTGTAATGACAGTAAATAATTTTGTGATTTTACAGCTAAAGAGGAGTGTGTTTTTGAGTTTAAATATATATGGTAATTAAAATGTGTTCTTAATTGTGATCCACAGGGCAACCTTGTCATGGCAGCAGATTATTGTTCAGATGGCGGAGAGAGGGAGATGGTGTGTGTCCCATCCAGGCCCTCTGCAGAAACAGGTGGTGCCTCTGAACTCTGTTCTGTGGGCAGCCACTGAGTCACCCGCTTTCTCCTCCCCCCTCATTAATTTAAGCAGGTGATGGGCTGAGGGGAGGAAAAACACACAACGCCCTCGTGTTTGTGTAACACCAATGGGATGTAAATACTGGTCTGTTACAGCTGAGAAGCCCAGGGTTAACGCGTGGGAGGTGCGCTAAGAAAACACTCATTATGGTGTCTTCGCCAATTCTGTATGCGGTAAACAGATAAAAAGCTATACCAGGTTTAAATATAGGTTGTATATGTCTATAACACGGCCCAGTTGAGTTTCTTCAGCAAACATTTTACCTAATGAAATATATTTTGTTTAGTATGCAGGAGAAAAGCTGTTTAACCAAAGATGAAATCTCTAATAGTCCCTCTCAAGGCAGAAACATGAACTGGCAATCAATCTGAGAGCCCTGCATGACTAATTCTAATTTCATGTTCTATTGTGAGAGGCAGAGAGTGAACGACAGCTAAATTACAGAGGAGAGAATGGTTTTTTTTGGGGGGGGGTTTATTAAGATGTCCTTATTTAAAGTCCTACAAAGTCTACAGCCTCACATATTGCTCTCATGGGCAGCTTGCCTCTGCAGGGAAGGTGTAAATGACAGGAGCTGTGACTTGGACACCAGCTCTTCGTCCCTGGCTTCTTTCCACTGGATAATATGCTCACAGTCTGTTCCACATCTTTTGTTTCCCTAAAGAGCATCTTTGCAAGCGATGTGAAGAGGTGTCGAGGTTATTTACTGTCAGACGTTCAACTTTTCAACATGCGTTTGTTTCTCGGGAATATGTTTAATTGCACATCCAAGTCAGCAGGTCTGCAAATCAAACCATAGATGAATTGTTGATCCATGTTGTAACAAAAAAAAAAAGACCCAGCAGCATTGAGTTTTATCTACTAGGACATAATAAGAATGGGGACACTTTATTTTAAGGGTTGTGCATAAGACTGACATTACACTGTAATAAGCATAACATGACTTAACACCCGTCATGAAGGAGAAGTCTTCATGAATGTTCACGACTGTTGTCATGAAGTGTCGTTTGGTAAATAATGTCCCTCTTAATGTAAGTTTTAATGCAACTTTGCATAAAAATGTAATTATTTACCAAATAATGCTAAGTTGATACTTTTTAATGCAATTTTTATTTTTATTTTTGGTTTTGTTGGCTCTAGTGGCCTTTATTTGAAAGTAGTTTGACAGGAAATGAGAAAGGAAGACATGCAGCAAATGTCACCAGGCTGGGAATCGAACCACCGCCACGAGGACTAAGGCCTCAATACGTAGGTCGTTCTTTTCCCCTGCACCACCACAGCACCCCTTAATGCAACATTTAATGCATATTTGCATGAAAAGAGTCATTATTAAAAAAAATAATAATAAAAAAAGCACTTCATGACAACAGTCATAAACATTCATAAAGACTCCTTCATGTTCAGGTGTCAGGTCATTTTTCTAACAGTGTAATGTCAGTGTTATGCACAGCCCTTCAAATAAAGTGTTACCTTGCATTATTTATGAAACACAAACAGCCAAAATAGAAGAGCTGTGACTGAATCATATGATTCTAGCTTGTGAAAGAAAGTTTAGCAGCATTACCTTGAAATAGTCGTTTTCAGTATGACTTGTCTTTCACATTATTGTGGAACATCTTGGCCCGTAAAGCACTGGTTATGTTTGTTGAGGATTGGAGATATTCGCCTCACCTTTCTTAAGTTCCTACAACAGCATTTCAGTCACGTGGGGAGTCTGGGTCGTCACCGGATCATCTTTCCTGCAGTAAAAGCAACTCAAGGGGGAAGGAGTAAACCCTAGGTGCGTAATCTGGTGTAATTAATTTCTAGGTTTTAATAATGATGCTGAATCAAATCTTTCTTTTTTCATCTACTTCTTCCTTTAGCTTCATTTTACTTTCTCACAAGACTCCCGGCACCAAACGTTATTATTTCATTGAATGTCAAGTAATTCCTCCAGGCTCTTACGATGTTGTGCACCCAATTAAGAGTATTTTCCTAATAACCTTTCCGGCTCTGCTTTTAATTCTTCTCTGCTGATTAAAATGAGTGGCCCACTTGTTCCGAGGACGCGGGTACGGCCGCGTTTCATTTGAATCTCGCATGAAGCGCAGATAAACCGGAATGTCACTAGAGAGCCAACAGCGTGCATCAATGTTATCAATCAAGCGACAGCCGAGCTCAGTCTGCACACTGCAGATCAATGACATGCTTCATTTGGTGACCCATAAATGCCAGACAAATGTGTTTGTCTCATTAAACCCTGGAGACTTTGTGTTATTGTCTCCCAGTGAAAAATGCTGCGCCCTGTGCTCCGTGCATTGCCTCTTATCCCATTTTCTTTAGATACGTAGTGACTGTACTGTGTGTGTGGGAGCACAAGTGATGAAAAATCCCCAAAAAGGTTCCAAAATAAAGGTAAAATATTTAAATAACCCAAAACATGGTTTTACCGGATTTTGATTGCTAGTTTTATTCGTTTTATTTATATAGGAATAAAACTAATAAAATGATGCAGTGATGCCACAGCCCAGTATCAAAGACACAAGGGTTATGTTTTGTTAGTGAGGACAATTAGCTGTAAATCAATTAAGAATAGATTAACTGACACTTGGTGTGAATTCCAAATACCATTTCACTTCGCAAAAGCAAACTTTATTTTGGCATTGACATATTATGGTGGGAGCTGGAACAGTTTTTGGGATTATCTGGGAATGTGCTGAATTAGTTCAGATCTTATTTTGCAAACCGGAACTACTTTGTGTTATTTGTGTTATTTATTTTTGAGGAAGTAATTGCTTTATTCATTTTGACTGAATTAGAAATCAGTAACCTTTTGGAGAATTGATTCTTAATCCAGTTATACCATCCATTGAAACCCTGCATTAACTCTCATAAAAAGGATAGATTTTATATCCATGCTGATCGTCTACCAGCTAAATGAACCTAAATCAATTTTTAAACTGTGACCCATTTAGATATGTCATCAGAGTATTGTTTACTCCGTTAACTGCAGCTTCTCCGTGAAGGTTGATTATTTTATGAATTCATCACTTACATGTGTTAAGAGGCTTTTTCCATTTGATGTCTAAGTGTTTCTATTATTAGTTTCAATCCATTGCTTGTTTTTATTGTATTTTTTTATTTTTTTGCTACCTATGTTCCCTTGTTTTCTGTTATTGGATTTTGATTTACCATGTGTAAAAACAGTGCGATACAAATTGCCCTGCTTCAAGATTAAATACGCATCTCTGGTTTTAGATGTATTTTACTATTTGGCCTAAAATCTTTCTGCACCTTTCTCCCTGCTAATAATCCATCTGTCTGGGAGTATTACCATCATGTGGCCTTTAGGCACAGCAGAGTGAACAAAATCAGAGAGGACAGCCAAAACACAGCATGCTGTGAGACAAAAGAAGATCCGTAGCAGCAGAATAGGAGGGGGAACAAAAGTTAAATGGTCATTTTTGAGACAAAATAAAACCAGAAAATGTGTGCACTGGAAGAGAAAAGATCGAGCTTGGTAAGGAAGGAGACAAAGGAGTTGGAATTGGCCTGGTGTGAGTTACGCAGGACACGGAGTCGCTCTCCTTCTTCCTCCTGCAGCTCCTATACTGGAAACACTGATGTTAACACAGGATGACTCTCGCTGGAGGGAGTACGGGTGGGTGGAGATAGAGCAGGGCCGACAGGAAGGATGGATGGAGGTGGGATGGGAAAGAATCCTCTAGTATTGGGCAGTATTATCCTCACACCCTGCTGCTCCTGAACAAAAAAATGCAGAGCAGGCACTCAAAAATAATAAGTAATAAGTAGCAAGAAGACTGAGACTGAGTAAAAAGAAAAAAAATATTTATTCTGCATTGTCTGAATCTACTGTAAGCTAAAGCAGCATCTCCCCCTCAGATAAAGATGGCTGTGTGTTTGATGGGATCTTCTGCCTGCCACTGACCTTCACTTTTAATGAGTTTCATTTCCCAGGCCGGAAATTTGAGCCAGATGCAGCAATGCCCAGACGAAATCTGAGCGAGGCTGCATCTGAATGCCACAGTGATTATGAGCTTACCGGGAGTTTAATTCACCTGCCCGACATAACCCCGTTTTTTTTTTCTTTTATCCTCGAAGCCTTATGAAAATGCTCCCCAGCTACTTTACCGTGGGCCGAGTGGAAACGAGGAATTGGTACAAGGCTTTATTTTCCTCTGCTGTTACTTAAGATGACGATGCTGTCTTAACGCGCCCCGTCAGCTGAGATGAAGTGCCTAACCTCCTAAAAACCGTCCCCATGCATTTCATTATGCTGCAGCTTCCTCGTTGGCGTTTTCAGCAGCAGATCTGAGGGCACAGCTGCAGAATGCGTTGTCAGTGGAATAGATAATCGCTTTGTGGCCACGCCTTGTGTGACACAGGGAGAAGCCATAACAAGTATAAAGTGACACTGCATCACTGTGGTGTTTCTCTGTAGTACATAGAAGCAAAACCACTTTAGGGAATGTGTGGACATGGGTGACTCCAGCATGATCAGCATTTTTCTTTGCGTGGTGAAGCGATGACCCAAGGCTAAGGCGCCTGTAGCCCGTTTAACCACAAAATGTGGGGCAGTTGACCTTTTATGTCTTAGGAAGTCTCTCTTCCTGCGGATAACCTGAGTTGAGACCATTACAGTGCCTTCCAAAAAGTATGCAGAGCCCATTTTCTCATATTACAATTGTCAATGTAATTTGTTAGGATTTCAGTTCACAGCCAAATTGTAAGCAATCAAAACCACAATGCAGCTGAAGGAGTTAAACAAAGCGCAGTAAATAAAAGTAAATTAAGTTGACCCAGGCGTGCTTAACTCTGATGAGACACAACTTCTCCAACTTTCAACAATCAAAGCATTGAACGGCCGGTCGATAGGGGGCGCTGAGGCGCCGCCCTCCTTTACGTGGAAGGGGAGGACGGCTTATAAAGACGACCTATAAAGATTTTTTAAAATATTGTATTAGCGAGTTTTTCTTTCATATTGTGTGCCTAAAAAAATTTAATCTGAATTACGACATTTCCACAAACTGACTCTCCTCGACAGACAGCGAAGCTGATAGCGCCCGAGAAGTGAAGCTAAGTAGCCAATCGTGCGCGGTTGCTATGGTAAGATAATAAACGTTTGACCAATCGGCGTCTCTGAATTCAATGTTTTTTGGGGGGGCAGCTTAGCCGGAAAGTTTTTCGTCGCCGTGGTGATAAAGGTGACAGTGGCGACAACGGCAGTTGAATTCTCCACTTTGAATGACAGAACAGGACTTTCCAGATGGCTGGTAACACTCTCTCTATGGCCCTGGACGGTGAGCTACAGTTTCTGTTCCTCTGCGCGTTTTATTAGTTTTAGCTACTGTGCTTTTCTGTTGTTGTTTGCTTCTTCCCCCCCCCCCTGTTTCAGCTGCTGTCATTTATTCTTTGCTGATAATCAGTTATGAATGTTGCCGTGGTTCATTTGATGAACCGCAGCAAGGCTAACCAAAGCACTTTGCTTTGGTGATCAAAATGCTAATGTTGCTCTGGATAAATGTTGCTAAGATTTCTTTAAAAAGAAAAAAATAACGATGCGCTTGTTGCCTTCTTTGCGTTTCTCCTGGTTGATATAGTAATGTTTGCTGGGTAAGATGGCCGTTCTAATTGTTAGAAATTTAAACCTACTCTGGTTTGGTATTTTTCACAGTTGTGAGTCTGAGTCAGAGTTAGCTGGCATTTATTTAAATAAATAAATATTTATATTTTGCAAGTTAGTGATCAGACCTTTTACTTTTAGCTAATCTAACCTCTTCGTGTTATTTTTGCTGTATGAAGAAATATTATTGTGCAATAGGAAGGGAAGGGAGATCTATTGGCACATCAGCCCCACCAAGAGATATTGTTCACCAGCCTCCACTGCTGACCCATAGAATGGTACATTAAGCTTGGTCGTCCATTACCATTATTTATTAGTAAATTAAAGTCCCCCAGCTCATTATGGTACGGCCCACTTGCACCTGCGCTCCGAAACCAGAGAGGGTTACACCTTACCAAATAAGGACATGTGGTAAAGCTGCGCTGGGATGACGTTGGACGTGAAAATGGAAAAAAAAATAAATAAATAGAGCAAGTCCATGTGAGCTCGGTTCAGATGCAGACCGAAAACATAGGGGGAACACCGGCCTAATCTGGTTACATAAGAAGCCACTGAGTCTGCAGACTCCCTCTGCGGTAATCCTCTGAACTATTCATGTTCAATTGTCCCGAGACGACACACTTAACGCACAGGGCGCAGTCACTTTGCGCACACTTGTGGCTCCGTGCGGCTTTTTGCAGGCGCGCAGTCTTTGTGCAGTAGAAAGAAAAAAAAAAAAGAAAGTGCTGGAAGCGGGTGGCGATCGGTGGCTACAGTCGGCGTATTAACGCCTTCTCTGCTGCAGAGGCTGCCGTTGCCTCTTTTTGCAGCTGGCGGCTCATTGCGCTGTTGGGGCCGTGACGATTCCGCTGACGCGCCACTAGCCGCACCACCCAGGAGACAGAGGAGGAGAGCGACGGAGCGGGTCTGGACACCGGACTCTTTCTTCTCCTCCTTCCTCTTTTGACACGGACGGACGGCTTTTTGTCCACCTGCAAGTCGATATTTACGCAGCGATCAAAGCGGCAGCATCACCCCCAGACTCCCCAGCAGCGATGGAGGTACCAGCCTTGGCGCACAATATCACCAGCCCGTTAAGTCCCTGCGAGGGGATGATCAAGGACCTGAGTCTGGATTCCATACAGTTATGCGAAAGAGACGGTGAGTGTGTTACTATAGTTCTTAAGTGGAAGGGGGTGGTGGGAAAGGGGGCAATATAAACGCTGCTCTTAGTTGGAGAACCCGTATAGTTTGCATGCGGGATGAGGGCCGGTGACTCCGCAGGTTGCTTAGGCAGACAAATTGTGCGCTTTATATCCGTGGAGAGAACATAGCTGAATGCATTTACATTAATAATTGAGAAGAAGTCTTTTGTTGGAAATAACTGTCTGTCTCTGCAGACTGAGCGTGCACATGTTGGCAACTGATAAGCGCCTTTTCATTTCAGCACCACAGGCGTGGACAGAGAAGGGCACCAGCCCCGCCTATAGCTTATCATTACTTCTGTTCATTTTCTCTTTGAGAAAACCTTGCACCCCCCACCTCCAGGCCCCCTCCCCAGTTCGTTTGCAGTAACTTCTCTGCATTGTAGAACTCAAAATTTCACAGTAATGTCATATCTCATTAAACCACGTTTGTGGTCTGTGACCGACTTCTCATCAAGGTCCAAAGTTATAGAATTAGGAGGCAGGGAGAAGGTCGTTTTAAATATAGCATGCTGCACATATGAGAGTTAAAATTGAATTTGTTCATATTCCTCATGTGAAACAGTTGATGCTGGTAGGAGAGCAGGGGGGCGGGGAAGGGAGTGAGAAAGCAAGTCATCATGAGTAGAGAATGAAAAGCTAAAACATGGCTGCACCCACAAGAGCGTGCACAGGCGGTGCAGCCCCGCACACCCGTCAGTGCAATTACACAGCACTGATTCCACATCTGAGGTTTGGTCGCAGAGATGCCAGTTCGCATAGATTAATTGTAGATTAATTCACTGATGCACCAATGAAATAAGTTCACATTGTTCTATACAGTATATAGATATATATTGGCTGGAGAAGCCAGTGGTTTATCTCCGTTAATGCTCCCCCAGCCTCTGATCACAGTGAAGCAGTCGTGGCACGTTTTCTCCTTTCCCACATCTACTTCACATGCTGCAATACAACAGGATGCATCCGTATCCCCTTGGTGCTTTGCTGCTGTCTTTCTAGCGCTTTCATTTCAGTAGATTTCCAGGCAGTTTTAGGGTGAGTCTCGTGTTTGCAGCACAGTTACTCGTGGAAGTAGTAGCTAAGTCTTTGTCCTTGAGACGCCCACATACTCTCTGTTGCTGTGTTGCTCTGTCAACAATGTCCACTCTCTTTCTCAACACAAGATGGGTTGTTGTGATTTAAAATATTCATGCGATATTTCACTTGGAACAACGGCAGTGTTGTAATAACCATTTGCAAGCCTTTATCATGTCTTTATGTTTTAATGCTGAAAAAGTACCAAATCTTTATGCAGTTATTGTCAGTCCTCAGTCTAAAATCTAAGGTTTGGTTTTGACAAAAAAGAAACTATTTATTTATGTATTTATTTTTTGTTCATGTTGTTTAGTTTTATGAGGCACATACTGATTATTGCCAGCCCTGTAGAACCAACATGAAGGGACCTTTACTGCCACAGACCAACCATCAGTTTCTGACCTTAAATTCAAGCTCACCTTGGTTTTGGTTATGCAGCAGGGCAATGATTGGCACTGAGCCCTTTAGATGTCCACTTTTGAAGGACTCGATTAAAAATAAAATTGAAGTTTTGGACTAAGTGTGAACTAAATTCATTGAGATTCTGTTGGATGACCTTAAACAGGCCATACATGCAGTGGCTGAATTAAGATAATTTCCCAAAGACTAGGTCACAGTTCCCTCACAGCAATGTAAAAGACAGTAATCATACATGGTTGATGGCAGATATCTGGTTTGAGGGTCAATTATGTTCAGAAATAGGCGGCTTGGTTTGGATAGCTTTTTCTCGTAATGAGTGAAAACGTCATGTTGTATTTTTTCAGACAGTATTTGCCTAATTTTGAAATTAGTTGAAGAACTGAACCGTCTAGAGTGACAAAATGAGCAAAAACAAAAAGAAGTCAGTACAGTGGCATAGACTTTGTTGAACATAAACACACAAACTTAAACCTCTGTTTGAGTTGGATCGTAAAGACACTTCATGCTTTCATTTCAGCTGGTTCTGTGTGCATGAAATTCCTCCCAGAAAGGCATTGTACTCCTCACCATCTCTCTCACATTCACTTTCACCCTTCTTGGAAACCCGGCGTCATCACATCGGGTCGATGCCGACTGCATCCATTTCTGTTTTCCTTTCTAAATTTATCCGAATCCCCATTAATATTTAATTGCCCGCGTGAAAGGCTCGAATGCCAATGCTTAGCCAGCAGAATGAACGCATGGAGTGCTCTCACACACACACGGAGGTCTGTTAGAGCTTTTCAATGCACAGTGGGAAACAAGTTGTTTCTGTGTTCCCTGTGTCAGAGATGGGGTTAATGGTTCACTATACTCATGTGGCTGTGGCATGTGTATCTTCAGCACTCGGGGGTGGGGGATGTTTTATTGAGGGCAAAACTGCAGAATCAGTTTAAGTGAATAAGTTAGACTTGTATTGAGTTGTGTTAGTGTTTTGGTGTCATGTCCTTCACCAGTCTATGAATGCAACTCATCAGGGTGCGAAACATCCCATCTGCCTCTGCGGTGAAGAATCCTTCCTCTTGAGCTGTGAACTTTTGCAGCTACCATCAACCTCTGGAGTGCTACTCTTGGCTAGGTTGTAAATCCAGATAGGTTCTTTATAAGCGCATCTGGACTATAAGTTAAACAAATAAAATGGCAGAAATGATCAGTTTTTGCTGTTCTGGAAAACAGCAAAACAGTGTTTTCCTAAAACTATATATATATATATATATATATATATATATATATATATATATATATCCGAATCCCCTATATATATATATATATATATATACAGTATATATACACACACACACCTGTGTCCTCTTTTTTTTCTATATCCCGCCCCCCCCCCCATCCCCCCCCCGCTTTTCTC